>JAVQKC010091565.1:0-23241 GCA_036025475.1 Philypnodon macrostomus
AATGTGGGTTAAGTGTCTTGCCCAGGGACACAACGACAGTGAGCGCTCGGACGGGGGCTCGAACCACCAACCCTCTGGTCGAGGGGCGAGCGCCTACCCCACTGCACCACTGCCGCCCCATTTTATAACATGGTTAAAATACATCTTCAATGTTACACATATGTCTTAGACTGACATATGTAATGGAGGAAGGGTAACTCCATTACACTTGCATTTATATTGTATACCCCACACACAACAATGCATTTCCAACCAATCAGTAACAGAACATCTAAACAAGAGTACAGCATTTAACCGGAACATTACTGTAGGGTCGCTACACTATTGATTATGGAGCTTGAAGGAACCAGATGTGTTAAGAAAGTCTTTCTTTTGATATCAATCTGTTTATATTGTATCTATGTCAAATGGTATATTGACTATGGTAGTTCAAACCCATAGCATTTTCTAATGTACCAAAATGATGTAATGGTCTCCCTCAGGCCTGTCATGTGACCACAATGACCACTGGTGTGTCCAGCTGAACTTGATCTGATCATAGCGGGAGCAGAAATAACCATCCCCGCCTTGTCTTCAGTTTTATTATGAGCAGCCATTTCATTAACAAATAATATCTCTCCCAGCTCCCAGCTCATGGCTCTGCTCGTGTCTGATGTGTTTGTGTAAAAAGAGGTTAGACAGAGCAGCTATGGTTACTATAGCAGCAGATATCTATATCAGTGTTTGTCTTTGAGATGTTCACACAAGACTTGACTGTGTGTGTCAGCAGCAAGCAACACTGAGAAGATAACGACACGCTTTAGTAAAGGGCTTGGTCTGTAATGTTTAGTGTATTGAGATTATGAAATCGGAACTGAATATTTATAATGATAAAGCTGTAGTCTGGAGGTTTTCTTATATAATCATAATATTAAAAAAGAGACTTGAATATTCTTTACCAACCATTGCATTACCACAGTTCAGTGTGTGCCCTGTCAAAAATATATTATAGCCTAATAACTCAGGAGTATGCAGCCAGAGGAGGGTGGAGTAGCCAATAATTTCACTCAAGTAAGAGTACCGTTACTTCAAAATATTATTACTCAAGTAAAAGTAAAAAGTACTGTGCAGTAAAGCTACTCTATGGAGTACAATTTATTTAAAAAGTTACTCAAGTAAATGTAACCCACCTCTGTATGCAGCACACAATCATGTCTCTCAATTGTCTTTTGGTACTGATGCACTTTAATGACCCCTGTTTCTCACACTGTTTAGCCCAATACAAACAGACTATGGAAAATGCTCCTGAAAAAATACCACTATTTAGAATCAGTAGTTTGGCACGAAGATGAGGTTTACTACTACTTTCTGTTGCTATGACAATATGAATTCCCTTGTAGACAGCCTAATAATGGACTACTATCTATAAAGAAACATACATATTTGAGCACTAAACATTGAATAGGCTGACTAATACACTTCAACCATGAGAGTCTTAAATACAATAGAGACAGAATAGCGATGAATTAGATTTATTGGAAATAATTTGGTGCTTAGACCCCGGCAGGGAGAGACAATGATGATCGATGCATTGTTGGGAGAATAGTGGATAGAATAGAGGGCTGCTCGAATCTGAAAAAAAGCTGATGAGTGGGAGACACAGTTTAAATATAGGAGGCTGAGCAGTGATTGGCCCAGTGGATGAGGAAGTAGAATGTGACAGGACAAGGAGTGGCGGGAGAATTCCTGGTTAAACGTTCGTATTGATCTTCATTAATATAATAATAAACGTGAAGTGCAAAGATTTGCCTTGACCCAAATTTCAATCACGTGTCAGTATTTGATCTGTGTAGTATCCATTTTTTCAACTCTGCCTCAATTTCATGAATCATGCATCATGCACCAGAGTCTCTGGTCCTAAAATTACCAGTGGACATACGGTTCAGAGGGACCACACTGAGTCCTGGCCTGGATCTCAGTCTCTGTTCAGTACTAGGCTGCTACAAGACACAGCTCTCCTTCAAAACCTAACCTAAGATATTGGGTTACTTCAAATCTCAAATCAGCCTGTTAGGTTACTAAAATAAAGAATTGAGGGAGAACATTTTTCAAACATGCTTTATCTGACCCGGTTCTATGATGTACAATAGGTAATATGTCTTTATTAATTTATTTTAGTTCACTTACCTGATACAGCAACATGAAATCCGAGTTTGTGGGAGACCACTTTGACCAATGGTCCTTCTCCTGGCCTCTACAGACTAGATGAACTACTTTACATTATAGAACATTTATTTATTTAATATTTTCTTACTTTGAGAAACGTGCAGACTACACCTTTAGAGGGCTTTTGTTTTAAAGTGTGAGTGACCCCCATAAGTAAATGTGAGCGTTATTGGTCGTCTATCAGTCTCTCTGCGATAAATTGGTCATTGTCATGGGTGTACACCACCTCAGGCCCATAGTTGCACGTGCTAGGAAATTCAGTCAATCTACCTTAAATTTCTCCCTACAGTAAATCAGTATGAGACTGAATGGTATGGCCCTTTGTGTAACTGGCCAGTGTCGAGGATGTGTCCCACCTAAGTCCCATAGTTGCTGAGGCATCTAATGGGAAAAAGAAGTTGATTGAATGTTTACTTAACTTTTTCTTCTTTTTTTTGCAGTGTTGGGCTCAGCAGATCTGTAGATAGGGCTGTTATCTTTGCAGAGGCAGCATAGTTTGATATCATCTCCTCTTTCCTCAATGATTTGCGCAGTACAATGGTGTCCTTGTCTATTCTGAGAAACGGCCTCATGGTCAGTGTCAGCTCTGGACACCTGCTGTTATCTCACTGTGGACTGTGGTCAAAGGGTTATAACCTCTATAACTCTGTGTCCATGTATGAAATAAAACTCAACGTTGACAGTTAGAGGGTTGGGCCTCACATATTGTAATGGTAAAACTATTACAATATGTGAAATATAGAATAAGATGTTAGATTAACTAGTTAAATGACTATGTATGTTTACTTACTAATTGATACAAATATTCATAATTAATATTTTTAATTTAGTCCCTCCCCTGGCCACTACAGACTACAGATGACCTACTTTACGTCATAGAACAGGGTCAATTCTATGCATTTTTTATTTTTTTTAACTTTTAGACTATATCTTGAAGTCATTTGTATCTAAAAGTAACATCACATATACAATCTTCCCCCAATACCCCTTCTACCTCACATCCTGTTATATTCCCCACATGTTGATATTACCCTCCACAGTCCTTCAATGGGTCCTCCTCTTCGCCTCTCGCCTTTGCCTAAATATGGCGTCCGATGTAAGTCACGGCACACACCACAACGGGGCTATTCTGGTGCTGCCGCCTGCTCTCCGCTGATAGGAGAGGATTTATACGGCCACTCATCACTCGTAATTAGAAACAACAGTAAACACTATTTTAGAGCTTGTTCCTATGGAGGGATCTTGACCCTGGAGAGCGGGGAGATGGGGGTGTGCTGCTCATAACAGAGTTCCCCCAAGACACTATAAAGTAAATATAGGCTCATAACTGTAGCCGCTATGTGACATATGTTCAACACAGATTGGGGGAGGGCTAGTAAAAGGGTCACTATGTTGAAATATGGGGGAAAATAACTATTGCAAACATCATAAAACATTCAATTATATATTGTACCGAGATGAGGGAGGGACAGAAAAAGAATCGATTGGATCTTAATAGTGATCTTGATTAATTAATCTAGGTCTTAATTATTGTCATGGAGTAATTACATCATAATAAATGCTATTAATGAGTATAATAGTACATTAAAAATAAAATAATCAGATATATATTTTGTATTTTACTCTCATTTTTAAAGACTATTGGGAAGAGGTCAAGTATAGGTGAAATGTATATAGGTAAATTTGTATCATACACAATAATTAATCTAATCTAAAATGTTGTGGCTGTGTGTACATCCTCAGCCTGTTCATTTATTATGGGGGAAAATAACTCAACTAAACGTCACGCTGACTACTGCTACAAGGGGCGAACATTCATTCATTTATTTAAAAAAGATTTCTATCTCACTTATAAGCATATGAAGATCTGAAATCTGCTATAAAATTGGCTTAAATGGTTAATAGATCTTGTAGTCACATTTTTGTGTCTAATGCTAACCCTGGTGCAATGGATTCAGTCCTCTTTGTACATTGAATTGTTTAATTGAAAACCAATATAATGGAATATTGTAAAAAGAAAAACACAACCCAAACTTGAAGCCTGTTTATTTCAAAGCTCACAAGTCGAGATTACAAAAGTACAGTGCTTCATTTTGGCAACATTTGGAGGAGTAGTAGTAGGAGAGAGAAAAGAGATGAGATTTTTTTTTTTAGTCTCATTTTGAGCGAGAAGTCATGCAAAAAGGTGTGGGAGAAGGCCTCCGATATAATAGCACCTTTTGTGGAAAAAATAAATCAATTTGTCCGTATAGGTCAGTGCAAAAATAGTCAAGAATATATGCATACAAAGAAAATATATATATTTATACTGTATAGAGCTGTTATAGACACAGAGGCTTGTAGAGTGGAGCCCATGTCGTGTGAGCTTCAAAGACCCTTAAATAAAGAGTGCATTGTACAGCGCTGTCACTTAGGCTTCACTGAACTTGGCCTTAATATTATGTACGGAGATATTATTGTGGTAAAAATTTTGTGAATTGATATGAAGATTTGTAAGAGCTAGATGTGCAAAAGTTTCAAATCATAAGTGGAAGTACAAAAAGCTAAAGAGTTGTATGTCTAAACACAGACTAATGATAGTCCTGCCAAGATTCAAGGGTTTGTTAGCCAAAACCATTCATCTTCTGATATCTATTTACATTGGGGGTTACAATTGCAGAGTTTTTCTCTTTTAGCTCCTTTGGGTGTTAAGTGGGGTACACCTAAGACAATAGCTAGTTAGCCAAATGTTGTCATTCTTCACAGATGCTGTTACTTGTAGTTTGTAAGTTTAGCGCTAGGCTAGCCAATTTAATGACTGTGTACATCCTTGTCTGTTCATTTATTATGAGGGGACTAGATTTCACACTAGACTGCTACACTGGCAAACATTCCTTTGTGTTTAGTGCTAGGCTAGCTAATATAATGAGGCTTTTTTAGCATTTGCTGTCTGAACAAATGCAAAAATCTATACACACACACAAACCTACACACAAATACTTTTGCTACAATATTAGCTCCGTACTAAAACAGCACCGTAATGTCTGCGAGTGTCCTCACAGGCCAAAAGCACACGGCATGCTTCATATTTCCACCACATACATGTTACATCATTTAGACCTTTACAGAGAAACTCACTGATCACACAAAAAAGATACAATTTTCTTTGTCACCAATCACAAGCTACAAATGTGTGGTAAAAAATGTCTCTATACCCTTCGTCATATTGTGGAGCACCAGTTGACACAGATGGCAACAAAAACACAACATGGTTTTCACTTCAAAATGTAGGAAGCTGCAAACTCATGCTTCAAAACTGTCTGCAGGGACCTCGATAACAATATGGTCACATGATTTCTGGGTATGAGAAAAACAACCTGTTATATTCGACTTGCATAGCGTGGATTTTCACAGGAGGGATTTTGAAGGTTACTGTTGAAGATTGTGTTATTGTAAAGCTGCACCGACTGCACTATGAACATATGACTGCCACAGAAGCTAAAGGTTTTATCGATCAGTGTGTTCTACAGCAGTGTTTCCCAAACTTTATACCTTAATTTTATATTTGTTCACTTAGACAAGTCCACACAGAGACAAAAATGGTGTCGTTTCAAAAACATCTCTCATAATGGCGGCATCGTTTTAGAAAATGTCCACGAGTTCACGCAGCTTCACTGAAACGCTGTAGTGTGTATGCCGGGCCCGTTGGTGGCGCTGTGACACTTCTGTTGAAAACACTGAGCAGCTCCATGTTTGTTGTTATCGTTAGAGTGCAGAGGTTATAAGAGCGAGGAGGGGCTTCAGCGTTATCGTTTCAGAAAAGAGGCGTATTGCTCGTAAACACAGAAAGGCAGAACTGGGCTCCCAAAACGCCGGCTCCATGCGGACATAACGTCTACACATAAAATACCTTAGCGGATATGCCTAAACTCATCTCCGTGTGGACAGGGCTTGAGTGCTGATAGGGGTTAAAAGTGACTGAGGTCTATCCCAGCAACTATGAGGTACAACCTGGACAATGGCCAGTGAGTAACAGGGCTGACACAGATGTAGAGGTGGGCAATATGGTAAAAATGTTATATCACGATTTTACTAAGCCAAGATCCCAATTTTAGTTGACGTTGTATTTTTTGTACAAATTCAATGTACATCAAAATCCATTGTTCATCATAATACTTAATAATATTTGATTTCAATCTTTTTTTAATATTCCACTGGCATTGTTACAGTAAAAATGACAGTGAAGAGCAGAGCATAAATGGATGCAGTGTGGATTAGCACACCCTTACACAGACATATACACAATCATTCACAATATATATTTGATCTTAATGTGAAAAAGTGGTATTTTTACATCTATTGTAACTCCCAGTGATGTGTACAAAAATTGCATTTATTTTGGTTTGTGTGTGGGGGAAAAAAACCCTCAATGTTATAAATAAATACATTTGTACCACTCAAGCAGGGCTCAAAAGGAAGGGGAAGTCTCCTTGGGGAAGTTGTGATTCATTTGGCATTTAAAAAGGTCTGGGAAACACTGTTGTACAAACTATAGCAGGTTATAGTGAGTAAAAAGCAATGTCATTTTTACTAAGACAAAGATAATGTTAGCCCTGTGCTTTGTTGATAGGCTACCTTTTTCATGCAAACATTTGAACAACTGAACAGGAGGGAAAATACAGTTAATAAAAAAGCTGATACAGGACACAGCCATTCAAAACTCAACACAGATTTGATCAAAACCTTGTACCTCTGTTGTCCTCTGTGTTTCAAGTTGACCCTGATAGCCCTTTGGTTCAACTAATCAAAAACTACAAGAGCCTTTCAAGGTAAAACAAGATTATCTCTTAGCTATAGTTAGCGCAACGATTATCTCTAAAAGCTGTGTATTGGACAACTATCATAACAAAATGTTAATGCATGTCACTCTTTAAAATGGTTGAATGTGTACCCTTATTAGCCTAATTATTTTCATTTCCAAATCTTTAATCAATAATCAGCAACTAATGTATATGATGTTTTTAAACACAGACAGCAGCATGTCATTGAATGGCTGTCACAGAAGGTCACACAGACTGCACCTATTAAAACATTTTTACTATGTATTTTGTAGGAGCTACATTGACACAATGCTTAATTTAGGCTATATATTATGACAACAAAAGCATAGCTATAAATATGCTTTTTTAAATTCATTTTGCTTTTGTGGTGATAAACTGAGTACACTGGTTGCCCAAGCATGAAGGTAATGTAAGTGCATATCTTCTGTAACTACTTGACTTGATTTACAATTCTAGCTGCGTTTCTCCTTCAGCCACGAGATCAGCGTTACATAATGTGGACAATACCTCCAGGCCTTTTTGGCAGCGTCAGATGCTAACGCAGCATAATATTAGCAAACTGCATGACTAATCAAAGGCTATTTAATTTTGACATTATATTCAAAGGGGTACGGTTTCAAACGGGCTTAGATATCTGTGTTTTGTATTGTGGCTCAGTGGTGGCACATGTATAAGGCATTGATAGAGGCACTAGCAGCAGTTGGCAGCGCCAAACGTAATTAATTAGCTTAGCATTAGCATTGGCAATAGAAATACATAGGTTACAATGGTATCTTGGTACTGCCATTAAAACTGAACCGATTGAAGTCTGTACCTCAAATATGCTACCTTTAGGGAAAAAGATAAATGAATAAATGTAGGGCATAAACATAAGCATTCACATAAACATACGCAATTGGCCTTTGTCAAACTCAAATGTCAAATCCGTACACTTTTTACACACCATTTATTCTGTTTCTACTGTCGTAATGTTTTGCCTGATTGCTGTATGTGCCCCAGTGAGGCTCGAGACAAGAAAAACATTATACAACACCACTATAGCCCTGTTCATAATATTCAAAATGTACTTGCCTCTGCCGACAGCCATGCATAAAAAAGCCCTATGGCTCTCTGGTAATATGTGTTCACTCTATATAGGCTATTGCTAAAATATATTCATGTATGTGTGAGAGTAGGAATGGCAACAAAACAGAAAAGCATCCTACAGAATGTGTACCAACAAAATGGCGGTTTTCTGGATTTTGTAACATACAAACACAAGATGGCCAACTAATCCTAATCCTAATCCTGCTTTGAATATTACAGCCTGACTTCAAGACCCCCTTCAGACCTCTCACTTAAATCTTCACACAGGTATATAACGTAAACATGTAAACCACGTCTCTGTCAGTCATCTCCTGGACAGCTGTGGCTATAGAGTATGATTAAATAATGGACTGTTGGAAAGCTCTTTATATAAATGTAATTCTTTATTATGTTCAGTACAAAAAGGTAGGTAAAGGCTTTGTAATGTCAAAATATGTATTTGAAATTTAGTTTTATAAGCAATATGGCAATACTAAAAGTAACTTAAAATCATGGTTTAAAATAGCATACTTTTCTGTGCAGTCAATTTGTAAATATTGTATACATAACAGTTGTCCAAACAGAGGGCTTATAGAAGTGATCTAATATTGGCTCAATCGTGTAAATTCAATTTGTCAATACATTGCCTCCAAATAGCAAAAAGACAGATTCAAATGCAAGGTCTGAAGCCAGCCACCTAGCCTCTCTTAATGAACCAATATGTACTTCAACAATTCAATTTTATTTTTTCAGCAAAGCGCCAAAAATGTCACCAATATATACAGATAATAATAAGATAGGTTGCATTCCACTCTTAAAATTATTGCACAGTAAGCCACTAGTTGGGCTTTTCGTGGTCAACCCGAGACCCCTGTATAAAAATATAGAACATGATCACTTCAAACAATTGTCTTCATTTGTTTTTCTAGACAGGCACTGCTATGGCCCAACCCAGTCTGAATCTTCAGACTTCAGACCACAGTGTTAAGAGTTTTGTGTCAGTAATTGCCCTTTGTAAATTGAATATTATTTGTCCAATGGGATTTCTTTTCCCATTTTTGTTTGGGCAGCTTGCCCCACCTCCTCTTGCTTTGGAGTGCCAGTCGTGTCCGCAAAGTGGGATTTTTTTTTGGCATTTATCACCACCACTGACGCAAAACTTTGGCAATCTTGACACTCCAAGAATAGAAGTAGATGGCCTCTATGAAAAAAATAAAATATATGGGATATTTTTCAAACTACTGTCTCTACCCCGATCAGCTTTGGCGTCAGGATACGTGGTGTGAGCCCGCTGTTGAGGTCCTTTTCAAACTCCAAAAGCTGGCCCATGAAGTTGAGGTTTGGGGAGATTATGGGTCGGCGGGTTTTGACAAACTTGTAGGCGTCCGTCATAGTCATCCAGGTGTGCTTCATCAGGTAGGCGATGACGATGGTGGCCGACCGCGATACGCCCGCCTGGCAGTGGATCAGGAGGCCCATACCCGCCTGCTGTGCTTCCTCTGCAAGAAGGAATACAAAATATTTCCAGTGTCTCAATACATTTGTCCATATGGTGAAGCTATTGTATATAACCCAATTCTAATTTTAACTGATTACTGACAACACTTAAATATTAGTTGCTGAGATACATTGGAACAACAAAGCCTTTTTGAGTATTAGGCCCAACAACTTCACCTTAAAAACAACTGTGACTCATCCCCTGATCTAATAAAGGCACGTTCAAATACAATTTTCAATTCATTCATCTCCACGGCAACCAGTAAACTCAAATTCACCATTGCGCGACCTACAACCTGGGAAAAAACTATTATTAAAAAGATGTATTTATTGATTACAACATCACAACAAATAATTGATTAGGTTAGTTAAGACATATAAAACAAATGATCTCCTGCCTATTTGCAAATTGATTTGGTTTATGTTCGACATCTGACAAAACCCTTTTATGCAGGCTTAGGACTGGCAGAAAAGTACACTGGTTTGTGACTCCTTGTGGCTGATTTTTTGAAAATGCAGATAAAAGAGAGCTTCATCAATTAGGCCTTAGTACCTGGTAGTTTATACATCAGTGGTTTGCTTTTATACCATCACATACCTGCACATTCAAATAATTGACAATGTTAAAAAATAGGAGGAATGCACATCGATATCATCTTAAAATCTATATTGACTCAACATGTGTATCGGCTGATATATTTGCAAGGTTGACTGAAATCGGTATCGGCCTTCTCTATAAAACTACACAATGCTTCCGAAATGTTAATTACTCAAAGTCCTCAAAAGACCCCTGACAATGGCTGCATCTGCTTTGATGGGCTCATTGTATAAAAGAAAATGTCCAATGGTAACCTGTTAACTTTTAATATTTGGGTTTAGAAACAGCCAGAGATAGAAAAGTAAATTCGAAAAGTCTATTTTTTTAATTATTTTATTATAAAAGTTTATTATTTTTACTACATTTTCTATTATTTTATATTTATGGACTCAGTTATTTCCAATATGATTTCTTAGGGATTTTTTTGTCCATTATATAAAAACCCATGAATCATATCCTACCAAAACATTGTTTACAAAATAATAATAATAATATCGTAATATCGGCCAAACTGGTAACAATTTCATATCCGTGCATCCCTAGTAAAAAGCATCCTCAAATAACTGATGCATCACTACTGTGCAGACATGTCTTTATTTGATACATAAAGATTATTGTGAGTCTATGTCTCACCTATAAACTCAAAGGCCTCCTCGAAGTACTGGCGCAGGTTCTGTTTGTTGCTGTCTGTGGCCGGCAGTCGCTTGTACACGAACATCCCCGTGTCGTAGTGAAACAGCGGTAGGTGGGTGGTCACGTTCAAAATGTAACCGATGTTCCGCCTTTGGAGGAGATGTAGGTCCTGGGCGTCGTGTTCGTTGCCCAGGTAAAGGAAGGGCAGGATGGGAGTGAGATCTGCGTTCTCGATGTCCGGCGTGGAGGGCAGGGAGTGAGGTAGCGCCCCCATCAGGCCAGAGGTGGAGGCGACGGAGGTGGTGTCCAGGCCCTCGTGCAGGTGAAGAGAGTGCTCACATAAGTTTTCATGGCTCATCCTGAAGCAGCTAAGGCCTCCTGGATTTACAATAGAGATAGACATGTAAGCTATGTCAAGAGCAATACATTTGAATTTGTATGTATTTTTGGATTCAATCTAAAAAAAATCTGTTTAATGGCAATACGTAAATTGAAGTTTAATGATGGCTGTACAGTATATTTTTTTTTTACTAGCAACAAAACTCAAAAAGTAACTCAAATTTTTCATTACATTTTTTAAATATTAAGCAATGGGCCAAGTCTAGAGTCCATAGAGGCCTAGGGAGGGACTCAACTACTATTGGTCACTAGTGGTATCCAACAAACTCTAATCTGATGTTGCTGTAGAGGCCAGGGGAGCGACTATAGGTAATTAATAATTATGATATATTACCCACTACATACAACAGGGTCAGATAAAGCTTCTTTTTTTGTGTTTAATCTTTGCCTTTAATCAGGGCAGTTCAAAATGAGTCCACCTTTTAGATCATTTGTGCCACTGAATAATTCAGGGCTATACGGGTTATTACAATCAGATTTGAACAAAGCAGTCTTTCTGTGGGCATTATCTTGTTAAGGCCCAACAGATTCACCTTGAAAACAGCCGTGACTCATCCCTAAGCCAAAGTAATAGCCTGATCTAATAAAGGCACGTTCAACTACAAGTTTCACTCCATTCATCTCCACGGCAACTAGTAAACGCAAATTCACTAGTGAGCGAGTGACAATCTGGATAAAAATCATATAGAAACATATTATCCACTGATTATACGATGTGATTCCAACAAATATACAGGGAAAAACAGGGAAAAATATATATTGTTTTTAATTGTTTTTGGCAGTTTATAATAGACATCTTCTTATGGTCACAATAATTACCATAATAATAACAAATCAACATGTAACATTGTAAATAATTTAATATAATGTGGTGTGCACCTTTGGTATATAGAGACATGCTAGAAGCGAGTTACTATTACAATGACTCATATCTTACATATTATTCAAATGTATGCAACTGAACTAAACCGGGTCTAAAACAGGTCTAAGCAGGACTAAACTAGGTATGAACAGGGTCTAACCGAGACCTAAACCAAGTCAAAATCAAGTCTAACCTTGGAGGAAACATGGGCTAAGCACTGCCAATGGGCCACATCAGAGCAGGACTAAAACAGGGACAAAAATGCCTCAAAACTCTCTAGACTAAATCACTCCAGTGGTTAATATCACTTTTCACTTTTTGCATCTCTTGTCTCCTTTTCATTTTGGGTTTATACTAGTATTGAGCTGTAGGGGTGAACAGGTCAATTCTTACAAAATCTCTCACTGCTAATAATACTTGCCCTCGTAGCGCAAATATCGACGGAGAAAGTTTTAAAACGACTGCAAAGGCCAAATGAACTGCCACAACTTCCCACTATTACATTATTTGAATCTTGATTTGAATAGGAAATCAGTATGGAAACATGCCCTGGTCCAAACCTAAGGACAGACCTATGTGTGAAATCCCCCTCATTAACACTACAATGTTTTATTATGCTCCCAATAGACATCTGTACTTCTGCAAATAACCAGTCCACACCTGTTACCCATGATGCTTCTTGATTCTATTTGTGGAGAAGCCTGAAAGTTCACATGTAAAAACCCCTTGTAATGTAGCAATGGCTACTTCCTCTTGAGTGGTAACTATATAGAGTGGTATATGGCTAATGTTAATCTGATGAGGGGTAATAATTACATTGTTGTGAATTGAAGGAAGTGGTTTTGTAGGTCTACGGGTATTTCCAACATAAACCGTTGCTAACGTTCACATAATATTCGATTTTTTTTTAAAAGAGACAAAAAAGTGTGTGTAATAGTTTTGAAAGAACTACTTGTGTTTTTAAAGTTAAAACATTGACTCTCCCATCCACTCCTGACCAAGATCCTGGCTAAAGATGTGAAGAATGATGCGCTGTAGCATTGAAGGACGTCAAATTCAGTCAAATGCAGTTAACATCTTTTCCAGTGAGAACACTAAACTATACCTTATTCACTAACACTGCTTCGGCCTCTCTTATGTCTTTTATGAGAAGAAAATAAAAACATAAAAATAAAAACAGGAAGCTCTGTTACTGCCAAAATGATGCATTCATTTTGAGTAATTTTCAACCATTTTCAACATTCAACAACATTCTATCCATGGGTCTCTTCTCACTAACTATGGGCCTGAGGTGGGGTACATCTAGTCACACGTAAACTAGACAACCACTGACTGACAGACTCAGATCTTTGGCCACTAGCTTTGAGGCTGTTCAAGAAATAGTTGATCTATCTTTTAAGGACTACGATTTAGGTTTGTTTTTTGCCAGTAGCATCTTTGAAGACACTGCAGCCAAAATATAGCACACGTGACTGTCACTTATCCTGGCCAGCAACATCGACGTTCCAACTTTTTAAAATTAACACCCCTGGTTCCTACAGTAAGTGCTATGAAAACGTTTTTTTGCCCAACTTTCGATCAGTATCTTGTCTTGTGTTTGAGAGATGACAGCTTGGTAGTAATTGAATGTCCAAAAGCAACATATTGCGTTGAGCTGCGAAGTGTGAGCTCTGACTAAGCACGCGGACAAAAACATGAAGAGTGTGACATGCTCTGAGTCCACCTAATACATTATACTACCTTACAGTGATTTAATATGATATAATAAAACAGACAATAAAACTAGGGATTCTCAGATATATCAGATATATTTACAATTTTGACTGATATTGGTATCGGCCTGTACAGATTGATGATGTTAACCTGTTGTTCAAAAAGGTTAGCTTCTAATATTTAGGTTTAGAAACAGCCAGTTTAAAAAGTAGTTATTTAGGTACAAAATTAAGTAAAACTAATATTTATGGATTAATAAATACATGTAAGGCAGTTATGTCTATGATGATTTCCAGAAACATAGCCGATAAAACACATGTTTACAGAATATATCGATATCGATGCATCCCTAAAAAAACATACCATTATAAAGAGCTAACACACACATAGTCAACTCTGGTATGTTTTCTTCTGAGTTAGACTTTGATTTGATTGAATTTGACAGGGACCATGATTAGTCTACATATAAGTCTACATAAGTTATTGTTCAATCACAGTATACAAAAACGTATTACTTATTTATATTTTTGTCCTACACAGAAGACTACTGCTTGTCATAACTTCATATCACAATTACATTTTGTATCAATATATCGCCCCCTCTATAAAAATCACAGCATTGTTATTGTATTTTGTATGACATTCACATTAGTTAAAATAACTACATACATACGGTTAGTTTGTTTTTTACATATAATAATAATACCCAAGTAGACAAATGACTAATGCCCAATTTTTTTCATGTGGGGTGACAGGTTGAGACTTACCCCACCAACTATGGGCCTGAAGCGGAGTACACACTGGACAAATTGCTAATTATGTTGCAAGGCTAACACATTGGTACACACAGACTTCTAGAGCAAAACATGTGACCAATCTCAACAGAGTCTGGTCCAGTAAGATTACAAAAGACACTACATGGCTGAGTTTTCATCTCTTTCCTCATAGAATCCCCCAGTTTAATTTATAAATGTAAGCTGTCATCTCTAAATTGCAAAGCCCTGTCATTTTTGGCATATCATTAAAGTCTTCTGCCCATTCATCTGTCCAAGTCATCTTTCTGCTGCCTAATCTATTAAACTACACAATGCTTCCAAAATGTTAATTACTAAGTCCTCAAAAGACCCCTGGCAATGGCTGTATCTGCTTTGATGGGCTCATTGTATAAAAAAATAAGATAAAGGAAGTCACTAGATTTCTGGAGCAGGGAGGATGGTATTTTGCAAGGTATAAAAAGACAAGACAGCCGTCTTCCCAGAGGACCAACCTCGAGACAAAACAAGCAGCGGCCTAGTTTATAAAGTCAACACGCGGCCAGGAAAATAGAGAATACGAAAGAGGAGAGGGATCAAGGTGCTGTGATCTCAAAGTGACTAGGAAAGGAGGCTGAGCCCCTCCTCCCCACCCCCAACAACATCACTAAAAGACAAAACATACTGGCTTCTTCAGGCTTCAAACACACGCATATAAACCAAAGATAGAAAGGAACATATGGCACTTGCCCGAGGACCGCTATATCTGCAAACAGCTTTATTTACTAACAGCCACTTCTCACTCTCACGGCAAAATACTTCTCATACACAAAGCAAGAAGAGTCACGCTTATGCCTAGGTGTGAAGATGCAAGAGCACATTAGCACAATTGCCACCGCACTGACTGACTGGCCACTTTATTAGGCAGAGCTTTAAGTGCTATTCCGTGTGGTCTTCTGCTGCTGTAGGTCACCTGCGGCGTGTATATGTACAAACCGTTCACTGACATCTGGCATCAACAAGGCATTTTCTGCCAATAAAACTGACACTCACTGAATACTGTATCTTTGTCAAACCATTCCTTGTAAACCCTAGACATTATTGTATGTGGAAATCCCAGTAGAATCATCTGCAGGTTTGTCTTGAACATAGGTGCATGGCTAAATCTATTAGCTAGTTTCACTGTGATATGTGTATTAACTATTTGGACTATCAAGCATGCATGGTCTCCCTATGTGTATGCCTATGTTGTATGTGGAATATCAACAAAGATCACATTTTAAGATCATCACGTACAGTACAGAAAATTAGTATGCTTCTCCTTTTGGTAAATGTCACGCTGATTTCAGGTGTCTGAATGATTTATGTGCCTGGATGTCAAACTAATGCATATAAAATCGTGGAGTATAGTCTCTTTTCAAAGTGGAAAGCCTATTTAGGTCTCGAGCTAGTCGGGCCCATGCGTCTTCTAAGGCATACATGTCAAAATCTAATAGGCTCCTGGGCTGAATCTATCCCTTTGGTGAAAATTGTATCTGAAGTAATTATTTCGACATTCATAAAAGCTGAGGATTTAGGTAGGGTTATCCTGATGGTGGACAGCTGAACAAATGTAATGACTGAAATGCTATATGGAGACCTTTATGTGAGCATATCAAATCAATTTACAAGAAAATAAACGGCTAATGGCTTGGGGGCATGTACATGATTTATTGAGTGTCTAGACAACATGGGGGAAACATGCACTACTCAGATGAATGCATAATGTCATAATAAAAGATTAATTAGATTATATAAAAACACTCTACACTATCTTTCCCGTGACCTGTTACCTTTGAGGACGATGGGGTCTTTGCCCTCCCGTCGCAGGGACTCCAGAACCACGTGCAGAGGCTGAGAGGGACTGAGGCGGTTGGGGTCCATGGTGCTCTCATCATAAACCACGATGTCTTTGGAGAAAATGCCTTTAAAGGAGTCCTTGGCCTCGCGACAGGAGATGAGGTCCAGCACAGTGATCTTGCCCTGTTGTAGTCTCCTCCGGCTGATCTTATCGGAGCAGTTTATGTGTACGGCTCCACGAACGTGGCTCTTGTTGTACTCCATGAAGGGCCTGCAGTCGATGATGACCGGAACGGGCCCGATGGGGTGGCCCATGGGGCAGCAGGTGATCCTCTTGGCCAGTTCGTTGGGGTGCATGAGGCGCACACTGGGCAGGAGTTTGGGTAGGGCTTTGGGTGTGCTGGGGGCCAAGCTCGGTACACTGCGGGCCAGGCTGGGCACACTGCGGGCCTCATGGTTACTGAGCTGAGGGGTGGGGGGCCCGGCGTAACTAAGGTTAGGGCTGCTGGCGCTCACCGGGCTGTGGCTCAGGCTGGGACTGTCCCGCTCATAGGTGGTGACCGAGCAGCAGCTGGCACTGCTACATCCACACGACAGGGAGCGCGTGGAGCCCTTGGATGAGGGCATATACGTCACAATGTTGGCCGTCGCTCGGATCTTCACCACGGTGGTGCTAATAACCGTCAGTTCACTATCGCTGTTGCTGAAAGTGTCCAGGTAACTGGTGTCCAAGGACAAGGTTAGCTCCTGAGGTCGGCTTGGCCTGGGCAGCGCCACCACAATCCTGTCGTCTGTCAGAGGAGATGGAGGCATGGGGAGGCCGAGTGGGACGTACAGGGAGAACTCAACAAGCCGCTCTGAAACAGGAGACAGGACAGAGGACAAGGTACTGAGCACTGTGTATTATTATGTTGTTTAATGAATATATGGACATTTCCTCTTCATCCTAAACCCTCAAACTGCTCTGAGGAAAGGAGAAAGAATCAATACCTAGTAAGTAGTAGGTTTAACAGGTATACTTCTGTTATTCTGAGCCTTTTTATCCAATCAGAAGCATGAACCCAGCAGGTATGCAGAGTGAGTTCACTGGGTTCCAACAGTACATGTCAGGGTTTTATTTCACTGTCTACACTTCGTGGTTAAACATGATACTGTGTTCCTTTGTATACAAATTCAATGATAACCAAAAATTTGACCAAAATGACTCATATACTTGATTACATATTGCGTGCAGCCCTTATTCGAGGTCAGAGAGAGCTGGAGAATAGGAATTACACGGAACAATTGGCCCAGATGGACTTAGACCAGGGGCATGTTCACTCATGTGTGCTTTAAGCTTTGTCATCCCATTGCCCTAATTATCAGAGTCAAAATGCAATCATTTATCTTTTACAATAGACTAATTATGGTTCTTCATACCCTCATGAAATATACTGACAGGTTTTACTTGACTAAACCAGTTCTAAATCAGGACTACACTGAACCAAGTCTAAATCAGTTATTACCTTATTGACTACACTGACCAAACCAGGAGTAAACTGGGGCTAAACCAGTTCTAAACCAGCACTACACTGAACCAAGTCTAAATCGGTTATTACCTTATTGACTACACTGACTAAACCAGGGGTAAACTGGGGCTAAACCAGGTCTAAATCATGACTATACAATGTCTAAACCAGGACTACACTAAACCAAGTCTATATCAATTCATATTTGACTACACTCACTAAACCAAGACTAAACCAGGTCTAAATCAGGTATTGGCATATATGTAGACTAATCAATGTCTAAATCAGCACTAAAATTCCTAGCCAGGATTAAACCTAGACTAAACCGGGTCTAAATTAGACAAAATCAAGCCATGAAATGCAAAGAACTCCTGTATACCACTAGAAAAAAACCACAGTTTGACAACGATTAATGTCTGCTTATGTAGGTATGTCCTTTAACCAGCCCATACTTACATAATAACTCACACACCCCATCTATTTGTTGAACACTGTCTACTAATGGTACATGGTTAAAACGGTCAGTACTTGCAAAGTGGTCATCAACAGCCTGACTAACCATGCCACATATGGTTGGTGTCAACACCTGCGGGGCAACACCCAAAAATTGGTGGTAAAATGACACACAGTAGTGGCCCCTATTAAGAAACAGCCCAGTCATCAGAGCCTATTTCCAAAATGGGATGACATGCCGCGTGTGTAGGGTGATTCATGCAGTATGTAGTATGCATTGATGGTGTCTAAGCAATGTGTCTTTCAATCAACCATACAAGGAAAAAAGATCAAATACTGCAGTTTGGTCTCTTTCCAAATTGGTGCACACTAACCAAGATGGGAGGCAATTTCCTTTTCTTTTTTATTCATGAATAATACCTTGAAGCTGCTTTTGAAATGCATGTCATCTGGCGTGTTATGTAAACGCGGTGCGGCTGGCTGGGGCACAAAGCGCACAAATCATTCATGGCAAATTCATTGAAGACCGGCATGGGGACGTGATAGGAATACAATACAGTCGCTTATATACGAGACACGAGACGGACTGTGGCCAGAGGGGCTGTAGCGGCAAATGTAGCCTTATTTGACATGGACATTTTCATATAAATCAAATAAATGCTTTGATTGACAGTGCAGTAACTTTGGCGCAGCGATGGGTTTGAAGAGATAAAGACACTAATGTTGTAAAACACTAAAAACTATACGTATACAACAAAATGTCCCAAAATGGTTGCACCCCCTTTGATACAGTCCATTATAAATTATACATTGAATGCGTAACGCTCCGGGCACGTCTTCACAGAAGTTGAGACCGTCTTGCATGTCCAAAGTTGGCGTGTGTGAATCTTACCGGAGTGTTGCCTGCTCTTGATGCTGCCGTGGACTGATGTAAACGGAACTACGGTGTCCGCTCGTTGACAACCACGTCTCCATTCAGGTGCTACGAATGGCAAGCAACATCTTTTTAGTTAGTTTTTATTTTTTTGGCTCCCTTGAAATGATATTCTAGGGAAGTGTATGTGCCAGCCTCCACTAGTCGCGATTGGCGGCGTAGTGAGCCAATGCTGCGCTTCATGAATGTGAGAGAGATGTGCACAGTGGGATGGGGTCTGGACTGGTTCATGGGGAGGGCTGGGAGCGTCAAGGCTGCAAGGGGAGGGGCTAAAGAGGCACGCCCCGCCCCGAATAACACAGGGTGATGTCACTTAGAGCCAATCGGAATGCACAAAAGGACATTTGAGGAAGTGCTGCTTGTTATAGTAGAAGTAAATGGTAGTGGTGGTCTGTATCAAAAGTGGACTAAGAAGCAACGTTGAAGTGAGAGCTGCTAACTTCTATTAGGCTACTGAAGTCAATGTAGCCGATAATTTACACAATTACAATTAGATTCTAAAACATGTGGTTAAAGCGATATAAGAGAGTCTTAAAAGATGAGGGTTCAATTCCCGCTTGCCCCAGTTCATGCTGCCATGGTATCCTTGGGCAAGGCTCTTCAGTGTTTGTGAGTGACAATGAAGTGAGTCTGATTGTTGTGGTGTAATTGTTGATGGTTAGAGATAGGCTGTTTGCACAATATGGCAGCTACATGCTCTCAGTCTGCCCTGGGGCAGCTGTGGCCACAGAAGTACCTTACCAACAGCAGTGTGTAATTATTAAGTGAATGAATAACAGACACAATTGAGCTTTACCTTCAAAAGCATTACATCTATCGTCCCCTTAGAATGATGAGGTTCTATCTGAGTTATTTACATATTTCTATATTTGAATACCTAATCTTTATAATAGCAAGTGCTTTGTAGAGTTGTATTCATTTTTGAGCTTTTTATAGGCTATGTAAAAATATAAAGTTCTATCTGTAATATCAAACCTTGACCTTTTCAGAACACAGATAGGACTTTATCATTCTTAGGGGACGATATGATAAGTTCCAGCCAGCTTCCTCATCCCATCGCATTAAAACTACAATATTATGTCACTATTTATTAGCCTGATGCATTTTGGCTGATCTCTGCGTTCAAGTTGGTTCCCCAGAAATTGCAGTTGTCATAACAGAGCATAACACATGTAATCACACCGCGCAGAAGTGAAGTCTCTTTTTGTTATGTTAACCCACATCAGTGCTTTTATACTTCTCGCTCTGAGTCACAGCTCACATATTTCAGAAGTTAGTCGCTCCAGCTCCACGACTGTTTGTGTCAATTGATGAAATAAATACCATTTGTTTGAACTTTTAGTAGATACAAAAGGCTGGTATGGTGTTCTCAACACTATTATAATGTTATTTAAATCAACCAGTTTAAACAACAGGTTACCTTCGCTCCAGTAACAATGTGTAGGCTAATGCCCTTCAAATCAGTCGGCTATTAAGATTCTTACTTGATAACAATTGTATATTACTTTACCCACCTCTCTAGGCATAGTCTTTTGTTATGAACATGTGGGAAATAGGTTTATTGTGCTAAAATGTAGTTTAGAAATATAATGTATAATGTATTTGGTCTTTTTTGTTCATGTTTAGCTTTAGCATTTAGCATTAGCATTTAGCATTGAGAAATATCTTTTAAAAAATGGTCTGATCTATGTCTACATTATTATTACTACTACGTGTTTACTTTCTATTGTATATAGAACATTAAGAACTACTATAACTATATAATTCTTTTTTCACACTAAATCCTTGTGTTGCCTTTGGGTAAAATTTACCCATTTTCAGTTTTTACAAAGAGAAAAATATAGAAAAAGAATTGTACCTTACCATGTTGAGAATCTTCAGGTCTATTTGACCCAATGGGTAAAAACATTTTATTCCTATTTGGAGGGCTACTTTTTTAGTTAATTAGTAATATTATTGAGTACTATTATTTTTGAAGTGTCTTGCTTCAGGACCGTTTTTTTGTACCAACCAAAATATTGTCTGCGCTATAGCCAAATGAATCGTCCCGTGTGTCAAGTCCAGGTCAAAGGGTCTATCTGGCATCAAGCACCAACTACAACATTAGCTTTCTATTTATTCCATTTTGGCGAACCTGAAACAATGTAGGGCACATGTTATCACTGCTATTATTATCCTTGTGTACAGTTATTTATAAATGGACACAGCTGATCAAAGCTGCTGCAGATTGGGTTTCCAGCCACTCTTGTTTCACTCTGATAAAGGGGAAGTCAACATGCGTTTACTGTAGGGCCAAACAAGGAAAGAGAAAGTTGTTTCACTGTCATATATTCTTATCATGAATCATGGACTCCTCTGTGAAGAACAGGAGCACCAAACAGTATCTAGCTAGGCTTTACTGACCAGGATTTTAGTGTTGAGAATACACAGCAGATTTCATTTACGATAATGTTTCAAAGCAAGAATTCCCAAGAATCTCCAGTCATGGCCCAGTCTAAAATGTTCTTCTTATGTTACCGTGGGGTTCTCCCCAGTTACTCCTGCTTCCTTCCACCAACCAAAGGTATATGCAATAGTTAGGGGAATGAATCGATATGTAAAAGTGAATGGTCATTTTAGGTCACTGTATCCACTTAATATTGCTCTTTGTACTGAGTATTTCCACCTAAAGCCCATAGTTGCCAGGGATAAGATACAATTGTAATGTAACCTATAACCCGAGATAATTAAGTGGTTATAACGAGAAAACCATTGTTTTCCCGAAATCCTGAGATAAAAATCTTTTTTTTTTTATCTTGAGAAAACAATAGTAGATTTTTCCATTAATAACCACGTAATTATGTCATGATTTTGTGAGAACAATTATTAAAAAATAATAATCCTAGGAATATGAAATTAAAAAATAATAATCTTAGGGCTTCTGTATTTTAATGATAAAATATTTCCAATTGATCACTCACGTTGTTATAACCTGCAGTACCCAGTTAACTCCACATCGACACATGTTTTCACTGAGGTCTGATCAAAGGCTGTATGTCTCATTTGTCAAGAAATGGTGCAGTTTACAAAAAATACAATATCAGCCGGCCCACTTGGCACATTTTTAAACCCCCTGTGCCTTGAGTCAAAAAGTTTGCCCACCCCTGAACTAGCCCATACCAATTTAGTGCCTAACTTCAGTGTTTGCTTGAATTGTCAAAGTTCGTTTAATTTTCACATACTTGCCTTTGGAAATGCTTGCAAATCCACTTTCCCCATTAAAAAAAAAAAATACACTCCCTATACCCTCTATATATAAGTCCCAAAATGTCAGTAGCTTACCTTCTGCATCTACATACGTATGAAGGCCAAGGTATGCGGTCTAGTTTTGAGTGTTTTAATGATAATAGCAGACACTCGTCATAACATTTCAAAATAGCGTGTCTACGGTGTGACGGGAACAGTTATGTAAATGTAACTAGTCTCACCAGTGAGGCCGGTTTAAAGTAGGACACTGACTTTATTCCAAACAGCTCTATAATCCCTCAATAGGAGACTTTATCCAAGAGGTCAGCTTCATAATGTGTTATAATCAGACACATTTAGGATGAGTGTAATATATATATATATATATATATATATATATATATATATATATAATAAAAATAGGCCAAGATAGAGTAAAACACCAAACTGGAGTTATATCCAGTCAAGTATGAGCAATGTTGTGGGCTCAATCCTGGGGCAAATCTAAACATAATCTGAAGTCTGGCTAAATTGGTGACTTTCGATTGCGCCCAGTAAATGAATTCTGTCCATTGTTCCAAAATACCCTGCCTAAGGCCCATAGATGCAAGTCATTTTTCAAAACATCCATCCATCCATCCATCCATCTTCTTCCGCTTATCCGGGGCCGGGTCGCGGAGGCAGCAGTCTAAGCAGGGACGCCCATACTTCCCTCTCCCCAGACACTTCCTCCAGCTC
>JAVQKC010091571.1:0-20263 GCA_036025475.1 Philypnodon macrostomus
CAATAACACACAAAACAACAGGACTGTCCCAGGACATCCCCTGTCCTTAGACCCTCCATCGTGGCAAGGAAAAACCTTAGGGAGAAACAAATGATAGAGGGATTCACTCCCAGGACGGACAGGCTGTAGATGTGTCCAGGACTGATGGATGAGGTCCTTGTGCTGAGAGAGCTCAATATGTGTGTGGATGCAGCAGGTTTAGTGGTACATCCAAGTAAATGAGATAGTAGAAGGGGGCATCCAGGTGAATGAGGAGATAGTAGAAGGGGGCATCCAGATGAATGAGGAGATGCAGCAGGTTTGGTTGGGGGTGGGGTCCGGATGAGAACACGAACACAGAGGTGATCAGCGATCCAATTAAGATTAAACTAAACGCGCAAATGAAAAACATATATTATTTTGGTTTGATTGTTTTTTATGCCTTATCTGTAGAAACATGCTTGTGGTACTATGCCTTTTTTGTGGCAGTATTTTCCCCAGAGCACAGTGCTATTCAGTAAGTTCCTGCAAAAATATGTCTTTATGTCACCAGTTCTGCTCCAGTCTTTCGTATTAGCTGTACGCATTAAAGTTATATCTAGAAATAGCCAGTATCCCTACTCCATTTGAGTATCAATATCCTGAAATATTATCCTGAAATTATATTTATGTTGTAACTTTGCAACTATATTTATATGTTGCAATAAAGTACTAATTCAAAGTCAGATTTTTTTCAGTTAGAAAAGTTAGTCAAGTAACAATCAGTCACAAATCTAACCTGTGCGACCCAACATAGACACCCTACACAAGAAGGTGAGGGTTCAAAGCCCGGTAAGAAATGCAGATAGTTCAGGAAGGGACCCAGAATTTGAACTGTTGCTTGGGGGCAACTCAGCAGGTGGCTTAAGGCTTACAGTTTATTGAAAAATGTAAGCATTTCTTTTGTTTGACTAGGATTTGGGGGTATGTAATGATAGACTATAGCATCCAATTACCCTCCAGTTTGTTCTTGTTTTAATGCAAAGACAGAAAGCACACAAAGGCAATGATTCTTCCTGCTCTCCAGCTAAGAGCAACATCTGTTTTCATTTAGTAAACTGCAGTGTCAATGTAGGCTGAAAACTGAGACCCACGGCTGGTTCATTGTGTTGAACCCACTTCACACGCACACACGTGTATACAATGGACGTGCAGAAGATCTATCTTGTTAATTTTGTGCAGACTGGGCGGAGGGAATTAGCCCTGGCAAGCAAAGCCCTGACGTTAGCCAAAAATCTAGAGCCACAGTTTCTATGGAGCTCTTCTTGATACAATCACAGCTCAAAGCCATGGATAAGCGAGACTGAATTGAAATACCTCTGTGATGGGTAGCACTTCAAATAGTTTTGATTCAGTTTGTTTACTGAATCAAAAATATTACATTAAACCTGCTTGATAATTGATTAGAATTGACAATTGCTTGGTCTGGGGTTCAAGAAGAAGAAGAAGAAGAAGAGGAAGAAGAAGAAGAAGAAGAAGAAGAAGAAGAAGAAGAAGAAGAAGAAGAAGAAGAGGAAGAAGAAGAAGAAGAAGAAGAAGAAGAAGAAGAAGAAGAAGAAGAAGAAGAAGAAGTCCATCTTCCATCACTGATAGTGAACCACATATTACATTCACATTATATACAGCTTTAAGTCTTCTAGTGTTAAAGTAGCCGTCTAAAAGTTCGCGTCGTCGTAAATTGGAACACGGTAAACAGTGCGCATAAAGTCTGATGAGGTTGAGTTATTGTGTCTTTGACAGGAGTCACTGCTACAACGCTGTCACTAAATAGTCTACATTATGTTCTAACAGTTTATGCCTAAAACAGTAATGAAACACACCAAACAAATCGTGTACCGTATGTGGCTCACAAACGATCCGTGTTCATGTGTTTGTTTACCAACAGACGCACAAAACTATAATGCAATTTTTTTTTATACTTCACCCGGTTATTGATAAACCACGAGACTGCTGTGAAACTACTGTTAACAGATTTATTTCGGATTAAAAAGCTAAACCAGAGAAAATCGTTTTAAAAACTGCCAAACATCCCCTTTTTACGCGCATGAAGCTCGGGAGTAGATGTATTTTGAGCCTCAAAAACATCACAATAAAAACACTTAAAACGTTTAAAAGTGTGTGAAAAGTTTATAAACTACTTCGTAAATGTACTTTGGTTAACAAGTGGGGCGTGCTGCGTGTATTTGCTGAGCAGAACAAGTTTAAACCAAGTGAATGTGCAGTGCCACAGAAAGCCACGCGGGTCCAAAAGAGCTCTCATTGAGAAGCCACGTGTCCGTTTCCAAAGCCTCTCCAACTTAACCACCTCCTTTGTACCACTAACCCACATCGGCAGCGTCCCTCCACATAAAGGGATTTGCAATTTCAAGATATTTCAGCTTAAATGTTTTTGACAGTTCCCTCGCTTTTACTTCGGCTTGGTTATTTTAACTGTGCCAAATGGGTCACCTTGGGTTGCTGTCTGCGCGCAAAGGGCTTTTGCGCGCATTCAGTCTGAATTTTTTCCAACTTTCCTTGACGGGGAAACCAGCTGCTGGTCGTGAAAAGACGGCTTATTAATTGTCCTTTGTCATGCAGAATTGCTTGATTTCTAAAGAAACGTACAAAGGCTCTTTTTCAGGATTCAAGTATTTTGTTTCGTGCGTATTTTCAAACCATCGAATCAGCTGCAGCGCCGCGCCGTCTACCAGACTCTCAGGTACTGACTGCCTGCTCCCTTTGTCCCCTTTTAATGCTGTTGTAAATCGGGCAGACTGATTTGTTACAAGCTGTTCTTTTAATCTGATAGATAAGAGACATGTCAAAGAAAAGCCGTAAATAAAAAATTAGGCCGAATAAAGACAAGGGCGAGTCTGCTAGATGGGCGCCTGTTGACTCAAGCGGCTCTCCAGCGTCAGGGGAGCCCTCCTCGGCTCCGTCAAGGTTACGTCCACAATTCCCTTTTCTTCTTTTCTAAAAGACACCGTAGTCCTTTTTGCTTCAATGAATTGATCGGCACAAAATTAAGAATAAATAATTTGAGCATTTGGAGCAGGAGCATATAAGCTCCCCCAGGGCGCATACCCCCGGGCTATTGAGCGGATAAAGGACGCTTTGCACAGCACGTTGTGAGCAAAATGGAGCTCTATGATGCAATTAACAAAATAGTCTAATCCCATATCTTAACAAATGCAAATATTAGAGCTTTGTAAAAATGGTTAAGTGAACATTAAACGAAAGTTTACCAATGGAACTGCGCATCCAGAAAAGGTTAGGATCCATGCCCAAAATGTGCACGATCTAAAGAGACTAGTTTCTTCATTTAAACTTGAGATATACGTTAATGTGGATGGAAATATAGTTTAGGGCCTATTAATCAAAATACATATTGTTGTGAGCCAAAGGCTTAACTCATGGAGCAACAGAGGCCCTGCGTAAAACACAATAACAAATGAACCACGCAGCTGTTTTTACAAACAACATCACAATTATACATCACAAATATATATATATAGCCTATATTAGTATATATAGTATATATCAGCTTTAGGGAAATATTTCATCACGCAGTTTTTAATAACTTTGATATTTTCTGTACACACTGCACAAATATTAATATTTTGTGAGCAATAAATGTTGCATTTCTATTACGTTTAAAGGTTGTCTGTGGTCTGTTCGTTAACAGTAGTGTTAATATTAGTATTGTTTGAATTGTTTGCTCGACTTAAGCGTTTGATAATCAAGCTGAGGATCCCGTCGAGCTGACAAAAGAACAATGTGGATCATGGACACCAAACAGCCCCTCATTTATTTTCATGTTAGATCAATATCTGTTGAGACGCACTCATCATTATACAGGCGTATAGTGATTATGAGCCCAGTCACACGAGACGGGTCACTTCAGCAGAGTGGCTCCTGAACACTATGGATGTGGACGCGCGTAACGACCCCGTATCTTTAGCTGCTCTGACTTTGAAACACTGACTAGTCCGCACGAGGCTCGGTCTCGTGGCTCAATTTCACTGCGTAATGGACAGTTGTGACTTTCTGTGGATTTTGTTTGTTTTCAAGAAAAATAAAACAAGCCATGTCTCCGCAGTGACCCTTTGGTATTGACCCAAAAGGGACCCTCAACCACAAAGCCAACATGTTTATACTGCTGAGGATGCGACTGTGCGTCAGACTGAGCCGAGATGAACATCCTACTGCTAATGCTATCATTTCACATTTCATATGACATTTTCTTAAACATTACATTATATTATATTTAAAATAGTCATAAGCCTCAGTCCTTAAGAGTTCTGGTTGTGTTATACGCGCGTCGAAGTGTGCCTTGTGATGCGTAAAGACCAAAAGACCAGATTCATTACAGCTCAAATACTTTATTTATCAACATTTTTAAATAAATAAATATTTTTCAAATACACTGAAGATAAAATGTGAGATTGACAGCGGGGATTTCTCCAGATATCACTTTGGAGTCACCGTTCATATTTTCCGTTGTACAAAATACATTGTAACCAAAAACATTAACAACACTGTTGTTATAGTCTCTGCCCCTTGGGTTGTTTTTTTACAAATGTGTCCCACTCTTTTCCGGATTAGCAACAATTGGACCGTTTTCAGAAAAAAACTACATACAAAGCATACAACATGTATACAGCTATACAATATTCAGGGAAACGCCTGATTAAAAAATCTCTGTCTATGTACAGGGTACTGGCCACAGCCAAGCAGTCTTTTTTGGTTGTATTTTAAACAAGTGCTGGGTGTTTTAGGAGAAGCTTAAGGGGATACGGACAGGTCCACATCCTCCTTCTCTGATGAAGATGGCGAGATGGGCATGTCATCCTCCTCTTCCTCGGAGCATCTCGCGGCTGAGCACTTGCAGTTGTGAGAGCCAGTCCGTGGGCCACTGCTCTTCCCCTCTTTTTTGTGCTTGACTCTGCGGTTTTGGAACCAGATCTTCACCTGTTTCTCAGAGAGGTTCAGGTACGTGGCGATCTCAATGCGCCGCAGTCTGGACAGGTACATGTTGGATGTGAACTCCCGCTCCAGCTCCAAAAGCTGTGTGCTGGTGAAGGCTGTGCGCATGCGTTTGCTGCTCTGAAGTTTGCCGCTGCTACTTTCTGTGGGGAAAAAACACAAACTGTGAGCCAGGCTATCAAGTATAACGAGCGCACTTTTTCAAATTAAACGTTTTTTAATGTTTTGAGTCCAGTAGCTATACTCACCGATTGAGATGCAGTGGAACTGGCGCGGGTCTGGCACAGAGTACGCGGCCTGGTAAAGTCCAGGCGCATGGCCCAGGTTGACGCTGTTGCTCGTGGAGTGGCGGGACAGTGCTGAGGGGCAGTACTGGGAGCCGAACGGGGAGAAAGATGCTTTGAGCAGAGGCAGCGCGGGCGGTGATGGGTGCAGCTGGGAGGCGGTGATGCACAACGGACAGAAGCACAAAAGTCCGGCTTTCCTCGAGTGGCACGCTCCCGCTAGAGCGTGCGGATGGTGCGGAGAGTGCACCGCGTATGGAAACAACGGCGGGTTGTTGTCACCACCCTTCTCGTTAGTCTCTCTTAAAATCAGGGAATCCACGAGGAAAGAGCGGGGCATTGTAGCGAACTTGTAGCTGAGCGCGTGGAGAGAAACTGTCGTGCGTCAGGAGTGTTGTCCTCGAGACGTGGACAGCGAAGTGGTGCTGAAGGCGCAGCGCGAGCCTTAAATAGCTGCGTGGACTCGGTTCGGCCATGTGACGGTTACGCTCAATAGGGTTTTGTGCCTTTCTCTCGGCATTCCCACTGCACGCTTCCCCATTATTTCACTTGTTAACTAAATGAACTGCATAATGTAGTCTATTCTTGTCAGCCCCACCCACGCCGCGAGAGGCGGCACTGCCCATTCTCCCTTTTATCATCTCTCATTTTATCATGAGCTACCCAAACTCTTATGAGGCATATGAACTAATTTAATACTGAGTCTGTCCCCAGACCCCACTAGTTTAAACAGTATATTCTAATGGTATAAATCAACATCATTCAGCTTTTCTGTGCAGTTCAAGTTAGTTCACAAAGTTCTAACTTGAGCATTCACAGGTCGCAGGTCTAATTTTCCCAACAGGAAAATAAGCTATACCAGCAGTATCCTAATATAAGTGATAAGTCAGAGGTATTAATTACGTTTCCATGACAACAGGTGCTGCCAAATTAACATCAAAATAACTTTACTTGTTTGCACTCATAGTTTTGTACATGTGCACTTTTACGCATTAGTGCATTTCAAAGTAGGCATTCTCAGATTTGTATTCTATAAAAAAGTCTATACTACTTTATTTAGCTGTCATTCTTTCTTCATTAGCGCTGTTTAAACAGGCTCCATAGTATTCAGTGCGTCCTAATGCTCTGCATTGAGGCCTGTGTGTGGCTACTTTACTGACAGTTTAGCGCAAACATAAACCCAACAGCTGAATGTAAAGCTGATGCCTATCCACCTGAAGGTTAATGTGTCATTTCTGGCCACAAAAAGGGACAAGCGATCGCCCGGAGGCTGCGCTGTTAAAGACCACTGATTCATTCCTTTGGCCGGGCCCCTGCCGAGCCGGCCCAAAGAATATGTAAAAATAACCAGGTTTTCACTCTGCGGCCCTTATTGAATGTCATTGTGGTGCGGTTTCAATGAGAGAAAAAGAGAGTCGAATTAAAGTGTGTGACAGCGGCGGATAGACGCAACAAAGGCGACTCTGTCAGAGAGGAGCCCAGTGCGCGGCGCGTCAAGCCCCCGCCTCACGCACGCACTCATTCAATTAAGTAATAGGAAAACATTTTCTTTCACTTTAAGGCTGTGAACAAGACCTTCAAAGCGGTGGCAGTAACCACGAGTAAACTGTGAAACGGCTCTGCGTTTCCACGACCTTTCAAATATACAGTCTCCACAACAATAATCAACAACATTTGCCTTCAGGCTATAAAAAAATGGGCTAAAGAGTTCCATTTTAACCCGGTATCCTGAAGGCACACGCACGTGTGGTCCACTGTTGCTCAGAGGTTGTTTTGTGCCAGAGCCACTTTTACTCCCCCATTCATTCAGTCTTTATTTCTGAGAATAATTATTGAGATAAGAATATAGTGCACGTTGGAATATAGTATTTTGATTGACACAATGTTTTTCATATTCAAAGAGTTGCTATTGAATAAATCTGTTATGGATAGATAGATGTATGTATGTACAGGCAGTCGTTCCGTGGATAGAGCAACCAGAGCTCGGTGGGACTACACCAGGGAGCCTGTCCTAATTTGCAATCCCAACTGGAGACTGACAAATAGTTTTGACCTCCCTCTGGAGGCGCGGATCAGAAGTGCAAAGAAGCTCGTTCTGCTCAATCACTTGTTACTGAGATAAATAATGGAGGCAAATAGCCCACTTACGATAACCACACAATTACATCTGGTGCACTATAGTTTCAAATATAATCATCATAATAACTGTGGGCTGCCACTTCAGGTGGATCTTCCAGATTCATTCAGTAAAGTTCAATCTACAACAAACAGTTTCATCTGGTCTCTGTTTTCATTGCCCTGTATTTGTTGGTTTAGTCAAATCCGCTCACAGTGTAAAACAAAAGCTTGAGCTGAATGAGCATAATAATATTGTACATGTGTAATGTAAATGTTTCAATGATGTCACAGCATCAAAAATACCACGACCTTGATCTAACTCCTAAATATGTTCAGCTCTTTTCCAAACCAACGGACACTGTTGCATACAGCTGTGGTTTCATGAAGCTAATGCCAGCTTTGTGAGGCAGTCCTCTCGAATAGTAAATTATTTATAAGATATTAAGTCGAACAATTGCCATCACTCAGATTTATCCTGATGATAACATTGACCAGGGCCTGCTGCGCCTCTGCACAAGCACATTTTCAGGGGCTTTTACATGATTACTCTCAAAGATCTCGTGCCTGATGACAAAAAAAGAGCGGTCTGTTTATGGAGATGTAGTCAATATCTCCTTTTCTTTTGGTATGAATTATTCATATACCCTCACTTAATATGTATACACTTAAACACCCACATGTCTAATACAAATGATGGTTTTAGCTGACAGTGTAACAGGATTTAAGGTCCCTCTGGGGTTTGGTCTGGGACATGGATGGTGCACTGTGACACAGTGAGCCGGGGTTGCCCCTCCTAATCTGCCCTGAGGCAACTTCACACTCTCTCAGCTACTGTGGCACCTCTGCGCACCAACAAAGGCCTGATTATCATTCATATGCACCAGTCCAATAGATAACAGATGACACATAAGTACCGGCTGAATGGAGCAATATGGTTAGGCCCATGGAGTCTATAGGGAGTAATGAATTCTTAAGAGAGAGTCCCTAAAAAGAGCTAGGGGAGTGACCAAGTGATCCACAGGTGAACAGTGACTAAAGCCACTACCAGCTGGAAATACACTGAATAAAACAGTGCTTTGTTTGTGCTTGACGCTCTGATAACATCTGAAGAGTGATTATTTGAGAATGAGGAGCTCTTTGTGGGGAGATAATTATATACAAGTACTGTTTAACTCACTATGGTTCACAAATTAGATCAATTACATTTCACTTGACCCCAAACACTGTCAAAGATATGTCAACAACATAAAAAAATAAAATAAACAATATATCAACAACATAAAACAAAAAAACAAACAATATGTCAACAACATAAAACAAAAAACAAACAATATGTCAACAACATAAAACAAAAACAAACAATATGTCAACAACATAAAACAAACAATATGTCAACAACATAAAACAAAAAACAAACAATATGTCAACAGCATAAAACAAACAACATGTCAACAACATAAAACAAAAATAAACAATATGTCAACAACATAAAACAAAAAATAAACAACATGTCAACAACATAAAACAAAAAATAAACAATATGTCAACAACATAAAACAAAAAAATAAACAATTTGATGTTTTTAAATTAATTCAGGGGATAAGAGGCGGCCACAGATCTAAAAGGCTTTGTTATGGTGTTCAGGAGACATATGGTGCAAACCTTAAGTTTGACAATCTATGCATAATTCTGAAAACACAAAGCCTGCTTCTAATGGTATTATTTATGGTAGGTTAGTAATTTCACTGCATACAAGATAATAAGATAAATGTCTGTGGGCCTACAACAATTACATGCTTTAGCGTTCCTGACTAGCATTTTTTAATATAGAATAATATATATATATATATTATTTACCACAATACAGCAAAAATAAAAATACATAGATAAATGATCAAATACTAGTATAGTATCCCTGAGTATTTATTAGATTTTTTTAGAACTCTTATAAAGGCATGGAAATGTTATTATAATGTTATGTTTTGATAAACTTGATGAACTTTGATGAATAAAAAAAATCTAAATCCATTTGTGACATATTTTGACCATGTATAAGTTGATCTATCATCTAGTTGTTATAGTTGTAGAGCTGTTTCAGGAGATTCATACGCCCACACTGTTCATCCTGATAGTTGTTGACAGAGTTAGTTGTTCTAACGACTGAAACTTATTTCAGTTAGCTTTGGAAAGTGTGTCTCTAGTCTGTCTCCTACTATTGTTTATAGTGTTAAATGGTTTTTAATACACTCCCAATGACAAAAAGTTACAGTGCTGTCTGTGTTTGTCCGTGTTGAAGATAAGAAACATCACAACTCAAACTGACACTGGACTCAGACTGGTGTCCTAGCAACCACAGGGTCATCAATATCAAGTCCCACCATACACAGAACGAGTGAGATGCCACAACTCCATTGACTCTTGTGGAAAGTTGTCCGCTCGGACGAGCAAGGCCAGACATCAGCAGATTTAAATCTTTTTGCCATCAAAAAGACATTTAATGACATTTCTACAGTTTAGTACAGAGTGTGACCAAAAGGAAGGTTGATTTGCAGTTTTATTTTCAGTACTTACTTGCTGACTTCTTCTCTGGCCCTTTGGTGAAAAATGTAATGAGGGTTGTCTAACCTTGTATGCAGGCTGCTCTAAATTCCATCCCCAGCTTTTCCCTGCACATGGACAGAAGAAAAACATATATTATTCTCTTTAGGACACATGTTTTTCAGTATGTATTGCCACAATATTAATCACTAAAGACTTTGCTGCCACAAGGTATTGAGTAAGATGCTGTTTTACTCTCTAAACATTTGAAAAGCAGAAATCACCTAACTATATTGTTAATTGACAGTTTATGATGTTCATAAGGCAAAGTTTCTGTTTAGTAGTCGCAGTAGTAATGTTATTTCTTTAAAAAAGACTCAGTGAAGCTAACCTGGCACAAGCCAGGATGATAGGTGTGTTTAGCACTCTGCTATTCAGAGTTCTAGCCTACACATTATCAGTCTGGGATCACTCCTGTATGAAACGTTCAGAAAGAGGAGAGAGGTAATTGGCTGAATCTGATGAAGGAAAACAAGGAACTGCTTAATTAGTAAATTAATTGAATAAATTATCGTGTGATTTTTTATGTTTTTGTAAAAAGATTGCAGCATACACTAAGTTTTTCAGCCACATTGGTTCGAACCTCCAGTGCTGACAATCGGACATATCAGCAGGAGCAGTACAACAAGGATTTTCGCGTGATTGTAAAACTATAAATCTAGCGCAAGGTTAGAGTGAAGCCTGTTCTACATTTTTATCAGTGATGCGCTACACAACAGACCATGTGGATTATATGATCCATGACAAGTTCCCCTCTCATGGACTTGAGAGAGAACTTCTGAACTCTGTGACTTCTGACTTCAAAGTTTAATAAATCTTTGCTCACATTTGACCAATTTCTCAGGGACTGAAAATGACTGTGGAGTGTTTTTTTGGTGAGAATATTGTTATAAAAACTTCACAGAGCCATTAGCGCTCTAAATATCTTGGGATGATTTCAAATTCTCTTTTGATGTAAATCCATTGGTTCTGCTATAGATATGTCTCAAACTTCCCCTTTGACCCTATTCATACGAAAAGCCTTGAAATGGTCTTCAAAAGGGTTTGTTACCCTGCCGAGGTCAGTAGGCTATTACGTATGGCTGACTCACATTTTTCCAAATCAGCAGACTTTTGGCCTAGAAATAACAGGTCAAACCAATGAATTTAATGAACTCTCCCAGACACAAAGAATGCCTCTTGCCATTTGAACCCCAGAAAGGGATATGGGCAGGTCAGCAAGCCCTTTCAAGGGGTTTGTACACAACTGTGACAGAATGCAGTTGTGAGTGTCCACACTGACAAGTTGTTCAAAGTGCCGGTGATGTCAGGGATAGTGCCTTCGTCCACACAGCCTGCTTTGTTCTCCATTTTGTGTCTGTTTCTCTTTCATGAACAGTGTCTAAAATACAAAAGCGGGAGAATGCAAAGCGTCTTTTTCAGAGGGCTCTTTGGCTCATTTCCCTTGGTCCGGTCTGATGCTGGAGGCTGAAGTGAAGGAGACTTTATTGTGACCAAAACAAAGAGCAATTACAACCGGGGAACAACTTCTGAAACAACTTCTGATGCAACTCACAGCTCCTCCCACCGTTTCACCGATTCCCCTTTATTCACATTATATCCTCCATTTTGTGCATTTTGAGTAACTCGTCTGGAGTAAACATTATAAGGTAAAGAAGACTCCGACTGAGATCTGCATTCACTTCGTTTGGACTCGTTTCAGTGAAAAGTGCCGGTCCTGTGCAGCTGCCAAGTGTTCATGCATGGTTGAGAAAAAAACATCTTTAAGCATATGGTATTTGTGTATTGAGTTAATTGAATCAATTGGCAGCCCATGGGAAACCACCAAGGGGGGTAAGGGTTAGAGAGAAGAGAGGTCAGAGAGTTAGAGAGGCAGGAGAGGGGGGCTAACCACCCCACAAGCAACTCATGTAACTATTATTTACTCATTTTCAGCTCAGCATCATCATTTGACTCACTCTCCGTGGGTTTCTCTCAACAGCAGGATACGGAGGGGCTCGACTGACAGCCGCCTGAGGTTTTAAAGGAAGTATAGACTGAAGCAGAGTTCCTTAAACTTTATGGTTTTCTCATTAATGGCCTCCTGCCGCTTCACCCATTTCCTCCCCATTCAGCACCACATTAGCTCCCTTTCAAGACACTCCATTGTTTTCAGATTGTTTTGATTTCATTGAGTGAAAGTGAAAAGTTTCAATGATACAAACACAAACTGATGGAGTTGACTCTCAGCACCTTTCAACTGAATGAGACCTTTCCCAGGATTCAGACATCTTCCAGTAGATTAGACCATTTCAGAGCATTTCAGTATTTGCAAATAAAATATGTGTTTAATTTCATATCACAATATTCTCTCGTTTCAAATGCAGGCAGCCTTTGTGTCTGTCATCAGCCCACTTTGTGCTTATTGAATTTTGTCCGCCCCACTCCACTGACCTCTGTGGCAGTCCCCAACTCATCTATTGACAGAATTGGCGATATATGGCTCACTCTCAACTATTTTCTCAGGACTGTGACGTAAAGTGAGTAAAAGAGGCTCTCTATGACCATATAAGTATAGCCTTTGAGATGACGGGTCACTGCCCATCACACAGGGTCCACAGTTTTCTGCAGATGCGGTCTATTGAGGAGGCGACACGCGGCAGGATGCTGTAGACGGACTTACTATTTCTCCATTACCATAGAAACTGACACAGTGGCTTTGAGCTGGCCCAGTCCAGGGGTCCACCAACACCAACGTTCACACTAGTTTAGTCCTGACAAACCCCAAATGGTTCTCGGTGAATAGAAGAATACCCATTTGTGGTTATTTCAAGACTAAATGAGCAGCGGCCATAATACTATGACGAGCTGTCTGCACACAATTCTAAAATAAAGAGGCCTCATTGTGCAATAAAGAACAAAAGATGGAAAAGTGTCTTTGGGGTTTTCAAAAGTGAAGAGGCTGATGTTTTTTTTAGTTAAAAAATATTACAGTTGTTTTGCATTCTAGCAAAGTTAAATGACTTATGTTCACTATAGCTAACTGTTTAACTGGTTAACAGTTGTGAAAATGTATGTTTCTATTTCATTTTCATGGCCCTAAATTGAGGACAAAGGATATTGATTACTCAATTTGTCACTCTTTGGGGCCAATTCTGTGATTCCAGTTAAAGAAGAACCAGTTAAAATACTCATTTTTCCTCATACTCATATTAATGTATTTTTACTGCACACTATAAAGCCAACTGCACCATGGGGATAAATGATAAATTATACAGTTGTAAGTTTTCCCTATATATTTTAGGTATGGTGGTAAGGTAAGGTATAAAGGTAACCACTTTTATGTAGGACCTTTTGGGGTTATTTTGCCGCAGTAAATACAGATGCCTCTTATTCACAAACTTAAACAAACTTATCTCTAATTCAGTGATTTTCAAGTGTTTAACTGTGTACTGACTATCAACACCAGATGTATGTAAATGTTGTCACATCCGCAGACACTTAACCGGGCTTCACGTATGACGTATATATTACATGGTAAGGTCGTGTGTATTGTAGGTATAGGTCAGGGTTCAGCATTGATGGTGTGGCAGGTGCAGCTCACAGGCCCCTCGTGGGTCCCACCTCTTCACGCTGCTCAAACACAGAAAGAGACCAGTGTAAATGAGTGCTCTCCAAAGCCATCACCTGCTCCCTCCCTCCACCCGACAAAACTCTGGCAAATCAACTGAGATGTCCCAACGAGCATGACTTCTACGGGCCTAGTGAGAGAGACAGTGAGAAAGAGGGGAGGAAATCAACTGCAGCATTGTTAGTAGTGGCACAATTAAACAATATGTGATATGAGATGACGAGGCCCCAATTCAACTGTTGGCAAGACCATAATACATTTTCTATGGAGAAATTAGCAAAATATCACAAAATATGAGAAATCAAGATGGTTTTGGCAAATGACAACCTCTCTGCTACATATAGGTGATGTCAGACCCTGGTTAGGAAACATTAGTGACCTCACCTCATATTGTATGTTTATTTAATGTACTGATTAGTATACAGTTAGCGTTTTGGCTGGAGGCAAAATTCTAGATTTTTAGTTTTTCCTGGAGAAATACTTACAGAAATGTTGATGACTACAATATTTTTTTTAATATTCTATTCCTCACCACAAATCCACTTTTTTGTAAAGCTATACTATTACTACAGCTTGGAGGAATGACATGTGTTATTTTCTATTAATTTAAATGATGGTGCAAATACATGCCAACTTCAAAAGTTGTAGTTAATGTTTTTGTTAAAAAATGATGAGCTTGAGATTTAATAAATAGCTAGTTAAGTTTTTTTTTACCAAAGTTAACTCACTTTTGCCTCCAGTTGCCTCCATTCCATATGATGAAGATTTTAAATGGTTTGTTCATATATTGAGAATAATGAAGTTCATGCAGAGAAAGTTTATTAGAATCTATGAAAAGACAAGGAGGCAGTTTAGTTGGTATTCATGGCTTATATACACACACACTGTGGGTTTCGCATCCAGACTCAAATTGCCAAATCACTCCCCAATTTACTCCCCAATTTCCTGTCAATAAAGCCAAAAATAGAATAATAAATCTATGAAAAGACTTTTGTCGGCGGTCAAAACTGGGGCTAATTTAAAAACTTGACTGAAGTTTCCTTGTTACATGATATGATTCTAGATTTAATTTGACCGTGTCAATTTTGGTCAGGTCAAACTCATAATATCATTACAATACAGTTTCTTGTGATACTGATTTTCTGTTCTTGCACTGCTTAAGTTTGTATATTACCTGCTGATAGTTGAATTTGGACAGGTGTCTTCTAGCCAAAGTGACCAAAAGTTATTTTCTATTGAAGGGGCTGAGCTAAAGCTTGATGGGTACTATATGGACCTAATGACACTTTCACTGGTAATCAACAGGATGGAGAAAAACCTACCAAACCTATATAGCAACACTTCAATTAAAAAAACTAAAGCTGCAGCTGCAAATCAGCCTTATCGCCCTCTAGCCTGCAACCCTTAATTTAGCCTGTCCTCCCCGTTTGTTGTCTTTGAGTCAAACACACTCATTTGCAGTAAAATGTACATTTGTCATGGCTGCAGAGAGAGGGTGGAGCATCGGGCTTGAAGGGGTGCGGTTATGTATTGAATGGGCCTCTCCCAGCCCCTGCCTCTATTGTGACTTTGAGTGAATGTATCCTCCTGCTAAAGGACACTGGAATGTGTCTTCTCAAACTCAGACCTGGTGTGATGGATGGCCCCTTGTTTTGCACTCCCTCCGCCCCTCCCTCTGAATCCCTCTCTGCTATCCCTCACCCTTTGTCGCTTTCATCACATCCTTTTATTTGGGCACCAATAAAAGTCAGTGATTCTTCATCGGGCCCTTGTGAAGATGTGAGGCCGGTGTTATTTTTCACCAGGAGCGTGTCACACATCACCATTCACTCACACTCAAACACTGGTGCACAGGCTAGAGCAGGTGGAGATACACCATCAATGAATTATGTAAATCAAGAATTAAGCATGTCCATTAGATTTAATTTAAATGCCTGCTTTTTGACGTTTAGGGCTTTTCTGCTGCCATTTATCCGCAATGTGAATATACAGCTGCAGAATAAATAACTATTTAAAAACTGTAATTGTTTTTTAGTTTGTGTGTGGATGAAAATATATTTTATTTTTTCAATTTTAGCGTTTGTTTTAATTAAGAGCATACATGCAGTGAAGTGAAGCCATATTTTGTAAATTCAAGTGTATCTGTAAATAAATGTTAAGTTGTAAACACAAATATTCTACTAAACAGGTGAAGTTAACAGTTACTGCAAAATACAATAAAAAAGTTGCAAAATTAAAAAGTTAGAAATTACTTACTGATATAAATTAAAATTTTAAATTTAAAAATACATTACATAATACAATTAAAATAAAAACCTACATTTTCTGAGATGAAGAAGAAATAATGAGTGAATTGAATTGAATTGTTAAAATAACATAAATTACTGCTTTAATTTAATAGTTGTTTAAACTGTTTGTGGTGCATCATCCAAAGATAATGAATACTTAGACATTCATTCCTCTCATGGTCAATGTGTGAAACAAATGCGCCTCTATTTAAAAAGTATTACTCAATAGTGTTGCATAAGAAACCTTAACAGATGACTCATAAGCTCAGTCCTCATGTCAAACAAGTGTCCTCTGATGGTCCAGCACTTCATGACATCTGCACAATGTAAATATAGGAGAGCCAAAACCAGGCTCAAGCAGCACTAACAGGGATACAAGCAGCTCCATTTCACATTCACATTCAGACATACAGACAGACAGACATACATACATACACACAACACAACATATATATTCAGTATAATGTAATGTTTAGCAGCAGTAATCAGCGGGGAGCCTTAGGTCAGACATGTTACAGACAGAGTAAGGTAATTAAGTAAACTGTAAAGGAACATGTGTCTGTGAAGCAGAGATTTTAATTTTAATTCCAAAGGGACAATAAAAGCGAAGAACTTAAATGCAAAAAGTCACTTTGTACATTAAATGACTTCAGATGAAGCTTGTCAGGATGATGTAAAATGTACTAAACTGAAGTTGATGACAGCTTGCTTGTGTTCTGCACCAATATGATTTTACAATTTTAATGGTTTGCCAAGTTTTTGTTTTATGCTTTTACCAAAAGTTTATTTTCCAACATCAAAACAGAAAATAACAAAAAATACATTTATGTTTCACCAAAAAAATCATCACAACAAAGTCATGTTTTAAAATTGATGAATGAAATGATTAGTATTTTAAATGTGCACCTATATTCATTAAACAATGGAAGGTAACATTTATTAACATGCACAATTAGGACCTATATATTTCATTATATCTACATCATAATTTACATTTACATTTGTTAACATATTTGATATATTGATATGAGTTCACTTAAATAAAGATTATATTCAACAAAAATTGTATTTATATTTTATATTTTTGAGTATTCAAGTGAACGTGTTTATTATTATTTTATGTTTGTGAGAACATTTAAATACATGTTTTTTTATTTGATTTGTGCTGTTAAACATTTTTGCTTTGTCTATTTTCTGACACAGACTAATTGAAACATGAATAGTCTTGAATCAGTAAAACTAAGACAAAGCTTGAGATCCATTGAGTTATTTTCCTGTCTGCAAGTCTAATATTTACTGCTGTTTATGTGTTCATGGATGAAGTAAATGCCTCTTCTCTCTTCAGTCCTGGGATAAACTCTTCAAGCGCAGAGGGAAAAACGGCCCGGGCATTAAAACATAAAAGGGAAAAAGGGCAGTAATGAATTTAGAGGAAAATGGACATTAATGGTATTAGCATTACTCATGTTCCATATAACAAATTATTGAAAATTTGACAAGCACACCAAATTATCTCCTCCTGGCTGACGGGAGTGTGCTGAAGTCCTCTCTACCTGCCGGTGCAACCACAATTTCTGCTCATTTTACTATTTTTAACAATAGAAGCGAGCCATTAAGACAAATTAATGTCATTATCAAGTCTCTATGAAAATGACAAATACCGGCGTTTCGAGCAGCTTTAGTGGCTATTGACAATAATGAAATTCGCTGTACAGGTACTGAAAAGAAACACTCCATGTAATTATTTTCTAGTAGCTTGTTTGTCTGCCATCCGTTCATTTGCTTTCAGCTCAATTATCTGACTCTGTGAGCATGTGGAGGCGCATATAGTGCTCGGCGGCCCACGGAGCCAGGGCCCTAATTGGGCAATTACCGTTCTGTTTCAGGGCTTTTAGCTGCTGTGGAGAGTGGAGGGAGGCCGCTGGTGTAAAACCATGAGGACCTGGCAACGCACAAAAACACACACCGAAAAACACACATATTCACACAAGGCCTATACACACAAACAAAAGACATGCACGCTACACACTGCATAGGCATATACAGGTAGCTCAGTACGACCAAAACTCAAAACAGAGAAAGTGATGGGAAATGTTTTCAGTGGTATGTGTGTTATCATTTGCAAACATGGTATGGCGTCGGCTACACACATGCATTCTGGTGAGAGAATTTATTATACTTTCAGCAGGAAAGTGAAGATTCTCAGACAGAATAAATCAGCTACTAAAGGAGTTAATGCAACAGAAAATAACTTTGAACAAACTTTTGATTTACTTGGAATTTTACATGCAACCATCTCTGGGGATTTAAGTGAATGGTCTAAAAAAGTCTAATCAATGTTTTAAATGTATTTTTTATTTATATGTTTATATGTTTATATATTTATATTTTATTTTGACCTTTATTTAACCAGAAAAAATCCCACTGAGAATCACAGACTCTTTTCTAGAGTGAGTCTTGGCCCCAATGGGGAATCTATTGTATGTATTGTATTAGTGCTAACCACTGTGCCACCGTGCCATCCGTACTGTTGATGCCAAAGGTAAGAGGAGAATGGCCACTCTGTTAAAACTCCAAAGACCTGGCATGTCTACACAGAAGTTATGTTCACTACACATACTGTATATGCTAAAGTAACAACAGTGACTAATGCTTTTATATGTGTTATAATTTAATGGATGGGATGGTTCTTGCATATGCAAACTCTCTTATCAAAATGTTTTACTATATCTATGATATAATGTTGACTTTGAATATGGCATGAGAAAGTATTCCAGAAACTGCTGATCTATTGGGAAAATCACACAACCATTTTTAGGGGATTAAGAGATTGGTCAGTAAAAGAGAAAACATTTGGTGGTGACTGGTGGGAGAAGAATGACCATACTGTAAAACATGTATATATAACATGTATGTAAATAGTCTAAACTGGCATTTTCAATACTGCTGATCTACTAGGAATTTTGCACACAACCAATTATAGGATTTAAAGAGAATGGTCTTAAAAAGAGAAAAAATATACATTGAAATACAGGTACTCTTACAGCTCACACTAAACAAAGGCTTTCAGTGATACCTAGTGCATGATATGTGACCATTTTCAAACATGGGATGGTGTCATTGTAGGGGGCCTTTTCATGTGCATATGCATTCGGGCTTCCCTTGAACAGATCACACACGTAATAGGCTCTATAAATATCTGAGAGCTCTCACTATGTAACTACAGTGTTTGGGTTGGTCTCCAGATGATGTTAGTGGTTTAGAGGCAGGGTCAACAGTACACAGCTCAAAGATGCATGAAGCAAACCAGAACAATATATTTGCACTGTTCTGAAAATAGGGCCTAGTCTTCACAGCAAGCTTAGACATGAATATAATAAACCTCATAATAGTCTATGTCAAATCTTGTATTTATCTATATTTCTTTTATATATCTTGGGGATTTAGAAAGGCTTTTCTTTCCTAAGCTTAGTCACATTCTAGTGCAGACTGTACTGTTGGTAAAACATGGACAGATTTTGGTAGCACTTTACAGCACCAGAAATCCTATGATAATACTGTGGAACGGTAATTAATACATTTCTATGTAATTCTATGAAATAACCAGCCCCTGACCCCTGACCCTAATCAGAGGTTATTAGGTTATTCCATATTGTATTATTAACTTGTTACCATGTTATTAAACTCCAAGGACAATAATGAAGAAATCACTTGGTAATTAACCATAATTATTATATTATTTTTCAGTAAAGTAATGTTAGACCCACAACTTCTAATGATGATGAAAGTGACCCCAAAACGCTGACCAGCATATGGCTGCCATACCCTGAATACAGCCTCTCCAAAGCACCCCCAACACATTCATAAGTGAGGCATGTGAAGTGTCTTGCCCATGGACCCAGTATGAAATGATTGATGCAGGAAAAACATTCTCCTGATTTCAACTCACTCAAGTAAGCCAATGCCTATTTGGATGACAGAAAACTGCAAAAATGGAGCCAAGTATTGTCAGGGTTATGTGTCAGTTTGGTGGATTGTTTGTGTCTTGTCTGTTTCCTGTTTTATTTTGCCGGTTGTCTTACCTCTCCTCTCGTTTCAGTGTTACTTCCTCCCCCGTGCCTGTTCCCACCTCCGTGATTGTGGATCCCACCCTAATGTGTGGCACCTGTGCAATACTATATCATGTGCTGCAATACTATATAATGTGATAAAATACTATATCATGTGTGCAATACTATATCATGTGCAATACAAATTCATCTGAAGTATTTTACCACCTGTGAAATACTCTACTTACACCTTATTTAAATCCTACCTGCACCATGTTATTAGTACTTCATGACTATTTTAGCGAGTCGGTTCTTCCGATCCAAAGCATTTCA
>JAVQKC010091599.1:0-11749 GCA_036025475.1 Philypnodon macrostomus
CTCTCTCTCTCTCTCTCTCTCTCTCTCTCTCTCTCTCTCTCTCTCTCTCTCTCTCTCTCTCTCTCTCTTTCTATCCCTTTTGGCCCCACCCAGACACAACCCCCACCTTGATGCTTCACCAGGCAGTGGAGATAGGCTTTCAATGATATGTTTACAATTCAAAGCAGACAACTGAGAAAACTGAAATGTGTCTCTCAAATAGCAGCTTGTTCATGTATACGCTCAAGTAAAGATGGGGCATATGACGTCAATATGACATCATTGGCTTTGATATGAGCAACGAGTGGGTTTGCTATTGCTGTTTTAAGTTAATAGCAAATGTTATGTAGGCCAGTGATTCCCAAGTGGTGAATTAGGAGAATCCAAAGAGGGTTGCAGATTGGATTCATATAATTTTAATGTTAAATAAATCAAAAATGCGAAAGTTTTGTACAAAGTCACAAAAATGTTTCTGTAAATCATTGTTTCATGTTTGATTCATTGTAGCTTCATAAAATGATCTCTGCAGTGTTTTTAAAGTTAGAAAAGATTCACAAATACTAAGTGAGTAGTTATTATTCATTCTTTACTGTTGCCACTACTAAAGTATTGACATAGAGGCAAGATTCTGTTGATTGGACATCTGTTTTCTTTACTTGTCAAAATGTACTGTGTTGAGCTAAAGCAGTAAAGATATCTATCCTTGCCAATATGCTTTGAGTATTCAGCGATCCTCTATATTTGAAAATATACCCAGCCCCTTTTAAAGATGTACTTCTGCCTTTTACTTATAAATCTTGGTGGTATCGGGGTCGTGCATTATGGCGAAGGGTCGATCTGTGATTTCATTGGATAATCTATGGATTTAATATCTCATAATCCCAGTGAAATCCCCCGCGGCATCGCTGAGTGGAGAAGATTAAGTATGTGTTCATGTCACTGCAGTGACCGACCGCACTGACCAACTATGGCCATAATGGATGTGTTTTTAGTCAAGTCATGCACAGTTTAGCCTTTTGTTTTCCAGTTTGATGCATTATTTGCACCTAATAACCTTCATAGTAAATTATAGGCCCTAGTAATCTGTCCCAATGGGAGCAAAATTAAATGTGGATATCTTTGTTGCTCATGTTACTGAAATATTTTAGGTTTGAAAACATGTGAATTAACTTACATTAAATAATAATAAAATGAATTAGTCGAGTCATGCACTGGATAGTCTTTTTGTGTTCATCCTGTTCGTTATCAATATACTATCACTATATTCTGTTTTTTCAGCCCTATTCCTTGCCAATGCGAGCAGAATCAAACATGGATATCATTGTTGCTCATGTTACCGACTCTGTTTTTGTCTGTGCACAATTTGGGAGCAATTTTGTAAACAAGCTGTAGCGAGCGAGGGGTGGGGGGGAGACGGGATGGGGCGCGGGGGGGAGAGGAGGTGGAGGAGGGGACAGAGAAAATGACGGTAAAGTGTGTGTTAGCGGTTTAGCCTCAGAGCGAGATATTTTTCTCCTGCATCTGCTCTCAAGGCATTCAACAGGCGCCAGCTCTTTCATTTCTCTCCTATTCTCCCCGGAGCCTCTCATAGTCTGTATACATCTCTTTATGCTGCACAATTCCTTACAATGCATCTATCTGCACCATTCAATTTATATTGCTTGCTTCACGTACTCATAGTTTATTATTGTAATTTAAATCTATACCACTCTTTCCTATAAAGCATTTGAAGGACTGATTTCTATATAGCCTCCTGGGCATATCCTTTAATATTGACCATAGTTTATACAAATGTATTGCTTCCATTCTTTGGGTTGGAAGCTGAAAGGCGTTTGTTAGATTAGGCTTGATATTGTTCAATGACAAATCTTGTTTTGTATATTCTCAAATTGCAGCATTTTGTAAGTATTAAAGAAACAGTGTAAAAGTCTCCATTACATTATAAAGACATAACATTGTGTAGTAGTAGTGTACGGTTATAGTTTAAGCTTTTCACCAGCCTCACAAAATGTATCGAGTCCTTTTCTGTCTTTTACCATGAATATTTGATATGCCATGATGTACGGTTTGAATAATGTTTTATAATGGCACACTATACAGAACTGACTATGCTTTTGAGTTCCTAGCCACTACTTGTTGAACAAATAATCCAAGGTCCAGTCTATGGCATTACATATGGTGAGCTGTGAGCAACCTTTGCTAGTACTATCACTATATTTTGCTACAATTTCATCACGTTATTAATGTACATTTTCAGGGTTTTCACTGAGAACAGAATTCGATTTTTGTCTTTCCTAGCAACAGAAAGGGGAGGGCTAACGACTAAGGTTTAATTAATGCTTGAACATAAAGCCCTATCATAAAATGTACTATGTCGCCCTAGTATACATTGAAGTGCTTATTGACTACCTCTAATCTCTCGACCTAGAAGCATCCTTTGTCCTCATTTTTTCTTCTTGAGGCCGTTCTCTTGTTTACCTGTGTATGTGCGCGCTTGTGCGGTCGCTCTCATCACGGGGGTTGTCATGACAATGGTTGCCGTGCCGATCTGAAGTGGCACAGAGCCTTGATGGCCACCACTTCTCACTGTTTCTCCTCTTGTATATTCTAATTTCTTTTCTCCTGCACCATCTGCCACACGTCTTTCCTTATCACCAAAACTGTGGCCTTTAATGTTTGAGTTGCCAATGACAAGTAAAGATAATCTTTTACAGTTCATATTCAAACAGGTTATATGAGCCAAATATTCACAATGGCGTTGCCAGAGAGCATTGCTAAACTGTATTTCGGGGTTTTGTTATTGATAATAGTCACAGATTCATTGTTAGAAATAGCTTTTATTTGTTGAGAATGAACACATATTATTATCTTGAAATAAATTAATGAATTAATATGGTATTGTTTGTTGAAGGCAGGTTTGAGGATGTTGTAAGGTCAAACGCTCACTCAGTTATGCATCTCTTTTTATAAAACAATCTAGTTATATGACAACACTTCCAACAACACTGCCTTCAAAATTTCTGTACAGGTGGGTTCTTCCCAACATTTCATCGATGGTTACAGGCTGCTGATCTATCTGTCCCTTCAAAATAATCCTAGACTGAGCTTAACCAGCATTTTGTGATATCACATGAATACAAACTTGCCTAAAATATTTGCTTAGCTATGTTTTAAGGCGTTACATTATATGATAATACATTTTTAAACACTGAGTACACAATGATTATGCTCTTGCCTATTCATTATTCACCACCATTAAGTATCCGTATATGCTTTAGACCCATACAGTGATGATGTAAAATTAACCAGGGCTTGGCCAGGATTTGCATGTTAACGTCTTCTTTACTGCCATGTGTAAATGTTTAATAGGATTTTTACAGAAAACCCGTGAGTATTTTATAAGTCAAATATTTATGCATTACAGCTCACCTACTCTGGTCTTCTCGTTTTGTATTTTCACTTTTGTAGGCCCTCCTCTGCCAAACTGCCAAAGCAGAGATGTACACCTAATAATCTGCTATTCAAGCCTTGTGATTAGCACCACCTGGCTCCAGCTTGCCCTCCTCAATATTTTAAAAGCAGTAAAAGATGATTATTTTTTTCATTTTGGCTTTTTTTCTGTTAAATAAATGATGCCACACTGAATTATAGACGTTATATGTTCATCTGAGGTCACAGTAAATCTAGATTTTTCTTTATTTCTTTTAGACTTTTCCCTTTCTGAGGTCATCACAGCATAATAATAATTCTCTTAGCATGAAGTGAATTGCATATTGATTTTTATATAGTTTCTTTTATACCAGATGCCATTCCTGAACTCTCGACGTTTATGTGGGCACAAGTATACATGGCACAAGTATTGTGACTCTAGTTGAGCCTATACAATATTAACAATTTCACTTAGTTGCTTAAATAATAAATACAAAAAGACTAAGGAACAGCTGAAATATGGTAAACAAGCAACAAGAGACAATGCTTTCAAAGTGATAATTGTGCTTTTATCCAAAGGTCCACAGAGAATCTTCTTTAGACCCTAGAGAGGAGGAAGCTATAATTATGAATGCGACACTCAAATCCAAACTTGTGAAAAGACTAAATGACTATGCACTAATGCACTTCATGAATTTGACTGATGGAAGATTCTTTTGACACTTAGCTCCGCCATCTTTGCTATTAATTGGTGTCATCAATCGAATGCAGTGAATCAGGAGGGCAGTAGGGGTCCTCAATGGCAGGTGTGGCTCTATGGTATTTCGTTTTGAGAGAGGATGAGGAGGTTTGGGCATGCATGTCCCAGCGTTGAAGCACGACCATAGGTTAAAATCAATAGTGTCGTCTCCCGGTGACCGATCACAGCCGATCAATGCGTGACAGAGCGTCAGTGACTGGCCGAAATGTCACCAGCTCCATAATTAAGACCTTCATTAAGCCACAGTTAACAGACTGTCATTGTGTCCTATAGTCCTAGTCTATGCACATCATCACCTCTGTCTTCACACGTAGCTATATATACTTTCACTGCAAATATTCTCTGCTTGTTAGCCACTGCTTATTAGCCTGGCCAGCAAGGTAAGGTAAGATAGACATCATTGTGCATGTATAGGGTCATTTGTATTCTTCATTTGATCCATCCTTCAATGCCGCTGGGGCGATTTGACAGGAGCAGTAGATGAGAATTGAGCAGTGCTTGGGAACTGTTCTCCAGATCTCGAACCAGGAACTTGGGCAGGACTAACTGTATTTGTAGGATTAGCCTTTTGAGTGTGTCTAGTGAAACCAAAGTAAATTAATTCAGTTATAAGTTCAATCTAAGTGAATATGTTATGTTAATGGAATGTGCATACAATTTTTATTTCATCATGGATTCAGTTAAAACTCACACAGAATGCTTTTAAACAGTTACCTTTTTCATGACAGACGAGCTATCACAGATTAAATACATGCTGTCACATGGTAAAGCTGAAGCATAATGAAAAGAAAAGAGTTTCTGACATTTTTTGCACAATTTAAAATTGAAGGCGCTGTTGCTCAGAAGCACTTCATAAATAATTTTAAACAATCTTTTTGCCTCTAGTTATCATCCGACTGGATTAAAAATAAAACAAAGTGTAAGACATCAGCTCATTATTCTGTTAACGTAAGAGGTGACATAAATCACTGTTAATTGCATTCAGCATTATTTTACTTTTGAGCTGTTACTTCAATTTGAGATAGCTGTTGTATTTGTATGAAGAGTCTGAGATCACAAACATATATGGTTGACTGTGCAAAAAATGATGCTCTATCTAACTTTACATTAGTGTGAAAACAGCCTTGTCCCCAAAGGATTTATATTGTATGTTCTAGGTGTAGATTGTCTTTGATAGTCTTGGCCTTGTACACACGAGAATCACTATACATTTGTTTACTGAAACGCTACTTGCCTTACTGATGTATCCAACAAGCAACTGATATAACAACAATAGCTCTCTTTGTCGTGTTGCATATGTGATGACAGGACTGTTTGCTAGATGTATTTGTTTGGACATCGCCTAACATATCAATTTTACAGTTGTTTTGCATATCTCAATTGATATTGTGCACTCTATAGGCCATTGGTGCATAGAATGTCCTGCAAATGTGATCCGTTGCTTTAGATACAGTAGTCATGATGCTATACCAAAGACATCAGTGTGTTGTATGCAAAGACATTAGCAGTCTAAGAAAGTGTTGTCCCAGGTGGCCTGTTATATTTTTGCACCACACTTTAGACTTAGATAAACTTTATTGATCCACAAGGGAAATTACTCAGTTGCATACAAACACTCTTCGAAACACAATTATAGCTTAAAGGGTTGTAATGAAATAGGTCAGAATAAATAAGACTGTAAATTAAAGCCAGAAATCTAAATCCAAACTAAATATGTATTACATTCACTGGGGATAGTGAATACTAGATGCATCGGGGGTAATGGGTGACTGGAGCCACTGCCAATAACTATGGGTCTTAGGCGGGGCACGCCCTGGACAATATAGTTGCAGTACTGATAGAAAAACACAAACATCTAGTCACTAACATTTACTAGGGGTAATTTAGAGTCATCAATTCTCACAGGCATACCTTTGAAACAGTAAAAGGGCATTTGTAGAGAACCTACAGTAACAGGAGGAGAACATGCAGATACCACATATAGATGTGTGTCTTGTTATCATCTCTGTTAACGCAGCAGCAAAGGTACATGGGTCTTCCTCTTTTTATTTATTTTCTCTTTTCCACGCCTATGACTTCATCTCTAACCCCTACTTCCCCGAGTCGTGTGGTTTCACCCTCTCAGCCTGTCTGCCTGTCACTACACTCCGATGCTGCACGCTGCTGTAATCCAGATTAGCCGGCGAGTGTTCTTAATCTTATCATTTGCCCAATCCGGCGTGGGTGTGTGTGCTTTTCCTGGTTTTGTGCGATAGGGGGAGAAGAAGAAACGTTAGACGCGGGATTATAGAGGGAGACAGAGTGAATATGAAATGAAACATATCTGTGTCAGCGGCTGGTGAAAAAAGAGGATAGAAACTGGAGACTGGATGTAGTTGTAGTGTAGCAAGATGTCGCACAGTAATGTCTTAATAGAGCAAAAAGAGACCAGGGTCTTGTCAGAAATCCACTTGCATGTTGCTTGGTTGACTGTTACATGGTCTTCTATAGTCTATAGTGTGGATCTCAGACATAGAGATAAGACAGGGAGTGCTATAACTGGAATGAACAGAAAACAAAATACAAACCAAACCGCTATATTTAGTTTTATGCCCGTTCATAAACTCACAAGTTGCTCTTTCACACAAGGACTTGCAAATTTAAGCACTATAAAGTGTTGTTTCTTGATGTCGTTGGTCAGCCCAGTTAGTACCATTCACTTTACTTTGTATTGTATTTGTAATTGGGTGGACTTGATGCAGTTTTTCCCAGTTGGTTGTATGGTTTTTGAATTGTCTTGGTCCTACATTGATCTTATTATGGTCTTAAACAAAAATGTCAACATTGATTTTGGGAATAAACAGGCATCGTACACATGACAACAACACATGGTTGTGTTTGTCAGGCTTGGAGTTGATTTTTGTAAATATGGTCCATATGGTGCACTCTTAGATGAGCCACAGGGCGCCTGATTCAATCAAGTCTATAGGGCACTGAAATGTTCTACTAAAAACATTGTGTTAAATATCACATCAATACTAATTAGTAGTAGTTCTAATTAGTTATACTAACTATTATATGTATATGGATTAGTTATCAGTCAGAAAAACATGTGTTTACCATACAGTATTTATATTCAGGTTTCAGGTTTCAGGTTTCAGTTTATTTGTCATATGCACATTCAACACAGGGTCAGTAAATGCAATGAAATGCTTTGGATCGGAAGAACCGTTAGACTCGCTAACGGTTCTTCACATTTCACATCAGACAGTGAATATACCATCTCTTAATTCATTATTTAATATTGACCAGTGCAGATGCTATCACATAATTACGATTTTGCTCCTTCATTATGCTTTACTTTCTCCAATATAAAAATAATTTTTTCTCAGTGCAGTGGTTTCTATCGTTATATTGATGTTCTGTATAAATATGAAATGTAATGTGTCTTTTCTGTTCCCAGATGAACCGCCCAATCCAGGTGAAGCCAGCGGACAGTGAGAGCAGAGGGGGTAAGAGGAGCCTTTTCCTATCTACAAACACTGCACCTGTGCAAACAACCATCTTTACATTAGAAGCACTAGTTACAATGTCATTGTTAGTATAGTGAGTCTAAAAATATATCAATACATACGGAAAAAAAGAAACATTATGTAAACGGCTATATGTACACACAAGTAAATACAGCATTGATTACCTCTGCTATACAATCTTCAACTCATGTTTCTGGTAGATTTTAATAATTGTAAGATGATATAATAGAACAAAAAAATCAAAAGCAAAGCTAAGTTTCTTTATAAATGTCCTAAAGTAATGGTTCTCAAGTTGTGGTGCAGATACCACTCTGGGCACTTTTTATGATACTAACTAGTCCATTAAAGCCTCTAGTAAGGAGCTTGAATTTGACCTGATTCAGACCAGGTGTCTTACTTTGGTCCAATAACATGCTACTTGGAAAGAGCAATATTTAGTAGTTTGACTGTGAACTTTCATGTTTCAAACTTACGATGGGGAAAAACTGTATGAAATGTAACAGATTCATGTCGTACATGAAGGATCCATCGTCCTTGTGGCTGGCTGACTTTGGAAAACTACAATTTCAGGCCTCAGTGGTTTAACGACCGGTGCAGATGGATGATTTGTTACACTTTAACTACACCTGTATCACTCACAGCATCAACAGCTTGGCCTACATTTAAGACTCTTCCTGTTCCTAGGGTCATACACATAGGTCCTGGTATAGATCTTGTTAAGTCCTGGTTCAGACCTGGTTTAGATACAACGTAGTTTAGTCCTGGTTTAAGCTTGGTTTGGACCTGGCCGGGTTTAGTTACAGATAGTAATGAACACTTTTGAATTACTTGCTCCTCCAAGATGTGTAGCATTTGTGAGCTCACAGAGACACACAACTTTGGCTCATTTTAGGCTTGTCATATTTTTGTTTATTTTCTGTCAAGCATTTTTCTTTCAGTGTAGGCAGGCAGCTGCTGGTGTATAACAATTCACAGAAAACTAAATTACATTTTCACAAACCAGGCTTTTATTATTCTGCCAAAATGCATCAGAAACAACAGCTCACAATGTCCTATTTTACATAATCCATTGCATCTAATTGTGTATATCTCCTCTATTGGTTTTATGACAACAGTGCTTTTTAGCCCGACGTTTTTGGCAACCGCTCCCATATCTATTATATCAACACATAAAGATTTTTCAGATAAATCCCTGTTTTTTTGTGTTGTCTAACAATGCTTTTGATATCGACATTTTTGGCAATTTGTCTCAATTTGTCTCTTTCACTGTTTTCGTTGGCCTATACTGTGATATTCTTTTCAAATAAGCCCTTGTTTTTAGCTACTATACGTTTTTAGCTACAAAACTGCAGAAATCGAAGACATAAATATACACAAGTGTTTTCCATCCAATAGCTGCCATTTTCACACAGGTTGGGTTTTTTTTCCGTGCAAACCTTGAGTGAATTGGGGATGATGGCTGCCTGTCTGGTTGTTGGTGGGTACTAGCATCACACATAAAGGTTACAGTCTCCAAAGCTGTGATGTGCTTTGGGCGAGAGCATTAATGTCAAGTGAAAGCGATTTGAATTGAATGGGCTTAAACATGCAGAAACACTGGTCTGATCCTTCGCAGACGGGAACAGACGGAGCAGCCTCTGTGACAACACTGAGGGTGACAAACATTTGAGTCACTGCCAAATGCTGTTTATTCGTGACATCCCTTCGCACTGCACTCTGGTGGTGACTTGGGGCATTGCAGTCACACGTCACGCAATTATTTTTTTGTAATTTATTCCATTTCAAAAGGCAGCGGTGGGAAGTGTAGCCAAGAACAATATATTGGTATTTGAGAATAATATGAATCAATAAATGCCAAATAAATACTCAAGTAGGAGTATACTTACTGAGTAACTGTTTGAATGTATATTATCTGACATATATCCAATATAACAATAAACTAAAGAATTACTTCAGGTATTACAAAAATGTAGGTACAAGAGACCCAAATTTCCAAATCTTCTTCCAAATCACTTTGTCTTTTGAGAATCAAAAACTGTATGGATGTAAAAAATAAACATTATATAATATTACTCAAGTAGAACTACCATAAAACTACTACTACTACTAAAGTACAGTTTATTGAAAATGTACTCAAGTAAATGTACCACCCACCTCTGCTTATAAGGTTGTTTTTAGACCCATCTGGTGACACGCCAATTTTTGTCTATAGCTGCATCACCTGCCTCATAAAAAGCATTTCCTCCTCCTACGCCTCCTTATCTTGCTCACATTTTCCAAACATTATCCTATTTTCTCTTGTCTTCCATCCTGGCAATCTCCTTCCCCTTAGAAGACAGGAAGCTGTTTGTGGGCATGCTTGGCAAACAGCAGACAGACGCCGATGTCAGGAAGATGTTCGAGCCGTTCGGGAGCATAGAGGAGTGCACGGTGCTGCGAGGGCCTGATGGCACCAGCAAAGGTAATGCTGAATCATGTCTGGCATTTACAAATACGCCAAAATGCACCAGATATCAAATGTAGTTCTTATATAATGCCATGAAAGTATTAGTGATAATCAAATTAGAAATAATCCATCAAATTATCAAACATTAGAGACACCTAAGAAATAATACATTCTCAGGCACATTTAGCTGTAGTCTGGGGGAAAATAATATAATAATAAATAGAAAAAAATAGTATCTGACCTTGTTCCATGTTCTATGATGTAAAGTAGGTAATCTGTCGTCATTATTTTTTTATTTTAGTCCCGCCCCTGGCCTCTACATCAAAGAGTTTGTGGGTTACCAATTTGACCAATAGTAGACTCGATTTTGAGTGGTGTGGCAGCCAATGCAAACTCTGATTTGATGTTGCTGTAGGGTCTAAAGTAAAATAATAAATACAAAAATAACAAAGAAACAATAATTATGCCAGATTACTACATAATTGAAATATATACCAACACTAGCTCTTCAGCATCAAGGACCTATTGTTAATATTTCTTATACATTTTTACTATGACATTGTCAGTATTTTTAAAATGCAGTCAAATAAATACATTGTGAAACAATTATTCCACAGCTAAGCAAACACATCTGGCCTATAAGACATATGCACACTACTGTATGATATGCATGTTCCATATATTGTGTATAGCAATAAAACAACAATAGAGGTCTCTGAAAATAACTCACATTGATTACTTGCTCCCGAAACGCTAAACAGTAAATGTACACACACAAGTAAATACAACGTTGATTACCTCAGTTACAATCTCCCAACTCATGTTTCTTGTAGCTTTGAATGATTTACACAATAATTACATGCAGATTATGGCTGTAAAACTGCCACTGACGTTTATTGCCCAATGTCCCACATCACATAAATGTAAATTGCCTCTGCCACCAGCAAACATGACTAACAACAATGCTCGAGCTACAGTATTTGCCATGTAAATCAAAGCGCACTGACAGTTTCGTGAGATTTTTCTGCATTTGTTGCACCAGGCATGACTAATGGCCCAATAGTCTTTATGGGTCAAAGCTAATGATGCGTTCGCTGGTTTATGGTGTGTGATTGATGAAGCGGTGTATGTTGTGTGCGGACCATGTTTAATGACACCAATGTAACTGATGAAGCAGTAGATGTAAGACGGCTGCTAATGTATTTTTAAAGGGAGGTAGTTTCAGTGGGAAGAGCTGTGTGCGCCCATGTGTATGTGTGTGGGTGTCTGTGTGTGTGTTTGTATGTGTGTCTGTATGTGTGTCTGTGTGTGTGTGGGTGTCTGTGTGTGTGTCTGTGTTTGTGTGTGTGTCTGTATGTGTGTCTGTGTGTGTGTCTGTGTATGTGTGTCTGTGTGTGTGTGTCTGTATGTGTGTCTCTGTGTGTGTGTGTGTCTGTGTGTGTGTGTCTGTATGTGTGTCTCTGTGTGTGTGTCTGTATGTGTGTCTGTGTGTGTGTGTGTCTGTATGTGTGTCTGTGTGTGTGTGTCTGTGTGTGTGTCTGTATGTGTGTGTCTGTCTGTGTGTGTGTCTGTGTGTCTGTCTGTATGTGTGTGTGTGTATGTCTGTGTGTGTGTGTCTGTGTG
>JAVQKC010091609.1:0-41651 GCA_036025475.1 Philypnodon macrostomus
TTGTCATATGCACATTCAACACAGGGTCAAAAAATGCAATGAAATGCTTTGGATCGGAAGAACCGTTAGACTCGCTAAGATACTCATGAAGTACTAGTAGCATGCAGTAATAGTACATATATATCTAGAGAGAGATAAGTGACAATATAATAAACATATAATAAAAAAGTACAATAATAAAAAGAGAGAAATAATTCTTACACACCCTACTTTCATAAAATGCTGTAATATCACGGTGACATGAACATTTACCATTTTCCACAAAATTTCACCAAAAAGTCAAATATTTCTATCTTCTTATGACTACGTGTCCTTGGGCAAAACACTTTACCCACCGTGTCAGTGCATTACTGTATTAGTGATATTGTCATAGTGTCATCTCTGTCAGTCTGCCCCAAGGTGTGACTGTGGCATGTAAATCTGATACATTATTATTTTTACTTATTAGAAATGTGGAATGTGTGAATGTCTGCATAGCATAAATCCCATTTACATGCATCCCACGTCAAATACAATATGCTCAATGTTCACTTTTTCTCATGCTACACATAAAACTCTTTACACCTATCCAAAACACTCATTTATGTAATTACAGGTCGTACAAAGGCCTACAATCACATCTTTGTTCTGTCCTTCACGTTGTGTGATAAGTGGTTCACATGGATCGGGATATAACGACCAGAGACTGCTGTGTTTACTGAGCCTATTTAATATCTCAACAAGCTCGTGTACCCATGCCCTGCCATATAAGGACACTGCGGTTTGTGTTTTGTGGTGGTGGACTCAGTTACGAATCCATAAAGAACATCAAACTTTCCACCAACTCTGAGTTATGACAGCCAGCAGTACACATTTGTGTTTTGTTGCATTGCTGTTCCAATGTCATGCTAGCCCCAACTTCTCAAACCACACTCTTTATTCTGGTTAGCCCCATACAAATTAAAAGGCTCTGTTCTGAAATGATTAGATTAATAAATAAAGGGATTTGGTTTATTTATGTGTGTCGTTTTTCTTGTGTTTCAGGATAACTCCCAAAGTCTTTTGTCCTACATTGTTGCTTACTATCTGAGGCACTTTGATGAGGTATGTTTGGGTTCCTGTTTATTTGAATCACTTTTTCTGTTTTGCTTTGACTTGCTTAGAAATCCTTCCAGAGCTCTCTTTTCATCTGCCTTTAGCCAGAGGATACTGTCGGCTTATCCTTTATCAAATTATTTATTTTCCCTTTGTTCATTTACGGCAGAAACAAATCTATGTGCTTCTCTGGCTCGCTCTGCTAATTCTGCGTCTGTCTTTCACTCTTCATCGCTGGCTTCATTTAGACCCGCCGTAGTCCGCTCGTTGGCACAGCATCCAAAGGAGCGCTAGTGTAAATAATTAGTTTCTCCAGATGAGGTGAACTCAGTAGAGTGGGGCCTGCCAAAGTCAACCTCCATGACATGGCCCCTGCTCTCAGCATGGTCCTGTAACACGGATGGAGGGAGCTAGCGGGATGTCCAGCACTGACTCACTGCTCGTTATCTGTTACAGTCAAAGGATGTTTGGACTGACGATAATTCACTTCATGTATTTCAATGTGTTGATGAGCTCTCCTGATGTGAGTAGAACAGAGACATGAGGGCCTCGCTTTCACTGAAGAAGCACTGACTTTGAAACTGGGGTTTAAAGGGGCCCTATAATGCAAACTTTACATTTCTGAACTTTCTAACTTCTGTGTTCCCATTAAACTATACTTGTTCAGTCACACATGTCTGAATATTCACGTATGCCTGGACACTTGGTTTCACCTTTCTACGTAGTATAGACATATGTGAAGAAACCCCACCTTACAAACTTTCCTTTGTTTGCATTGGCTGTACTATAGAAGTGGGTGTGGCCATAAGTGGGAAAGAGGGCCTTAAAGGAACATGCATCTTGTTTTTTTTTTAAACGTATAAAATCATACAGCTTTAACAACACCCCTTTAAATGGATGGACTTGTATTTTATGTTGTGCAGGATGCTGGCAGAGAGACCTGTGTGTACCCTCTGCCCGAGCCCCAGGACCTGTTCCAGGCTTCCCAGATGAAGTTTGATGACTTTCAAAGAGATTTGCGCAAGATGAGAAAAGACCTCAATGGTATGGCTGCCACAAAATTACCCCCATTGCTAAAAAATACCATGAAATTAGCAAATCGGCTGCTGATGTTGTATCATTGCATTTGGCCATTAACAGCTTATCAACTACTGCAAACAGACACTTTAATTAAACATTGACAAAAATCCTTATAGAAGTTTTTACCTGGCAACAGTTTTGTGAGAGTTAGTAATAGGCCAAAGACATGAAGAAATAATATTTTCTGATCAGCATAATTTCGCAAATAACAGAATATTGTTGGCTTGAATTTGAACTGGGTGCAATGTCTGGCTAGTTTTCTCTTTTGTTCTATCCTGACTGGTTACGTGTGTATCAGTATTCAAGAGGAAGTCATATCTAAAAGTCAACACAAGGCAACATCTGTTACACAAATTCCAGACAAGACATATCTATTATTCATTTTTATATTGATCAATGTATTGGCAACATCTTCCAGTACAATGAAAAATACAGTTTCCTGACGGCGGCCCGTTCTGGTCATGTTTGGATAGTGGAGTCAGGTCAACTCAGAGATAGCATCTGTTTGTCATACAGACGAGTTAAGCAGAAGCAGATGTGACTTGACAGAGGTAGACTCCTGTTGGACTTGCCTTTACTGTCCTTATGAAATAGAGATCAAAATATAAGGGTCAGAAAGCTTCCACTCCCTGTGAACACTATCAGACTCATGAAGCTCTCCAACAGCTCTCCATTGGCTTGTTGACCTTCAATATCTATAAACCTTCTAAAAGCAATCATGAGTGTATGGTCCATCTTATTTGATCATTACTTTACAACTTCTAAATGTATCAGAACAAAGTAACATTTCAATACAGACCTCTGCCAAGGTATTAGCCCTATGCCGCACATTCTACAGAATCGCTTCTATCCAGAGGTAGAGATAGAGGGCGGCAAAGTCTTTATATGTCACAATGGTAACGTATCCTACAACTACAACCGTTTGTTTTTATTACTGACCTTCTGTTTCTGGGGTTAGTATTTATTCTCACAATAAAACACAGTTCTAGATCCTTACATAGTTTATATACACATTTTCATGGTCTATTGCTATAGCCACTCTGACAAACCAACAGACCTATGCCAGCAAAAACATACCCTCAAATGCAGACGAAAATAGATTATATTATATAAAATCACTAATGCAAACAACAATAAATGAATCAAAGTATTGTACAGTTTATGGGATAAGAACATTATAAAACAAGAAAACCTTACCAGGACCAAATCAAGTGACATGCGTTGATGACAGCTGGAATATAACCATGTCAAATTTCTCATTTGTCAAAATAAGCGAGTACAAAGTAAACATGGATTATGTGCTACAAATCAAAATGACTTATAGAGAATTAAGACCAGGAATGAAGCTTGGAGCCTGCATGTCATTACAGTGTTTGCAGAAGGAAAAATGTGGCAACAGGATCATACCCTGACAAGCCAAACTGACAGGTAAAGCCAAAAAAAGTCCTTTAATGAATGAGTATATTGGGAAATGCTTACTTTCATTACTTTCTCTAGGCACTCAGCACCTCATACACTTCCCAGTCACTTGTATGTCTGCAGGTGGTAAAAAATGTCTGTGTATTTTGGACATACATGTATAGAATGAATATGTGCTCAAAATGCAGATGTGCCTATATGCAAGTTAGTGCATTTGAAACCTTTGACAATTCCCAATACTTGCGCTGTCATGTTTTATAGATCTGTGCTGCTAAACCAATTAGGTTTTCTGATGCTTGTTGCCAAATATTGTTTTTTCCCTCCCTGTAATAATTCTTTAAGCTGTTCATTACTTGACCATTAGCGAAGATAGAGTTGCTCACGGGGGAAATGGACTTACGGCTAGCACGACCCCAGCAGCAGTGGCACATGCTGACCATCCATAAATACATCACCACGTACTTTACCTGTGGACGGCTTATCTCGAAAATCCCACTGAGCGCTCTAGCAGACCTGGGTTCGATGACAGAGCCCAGAGGGGGGTTCCGATTGGTGGGAGGTGCTCAAATGGCCTTGGCTGGCTCGAAGGACATCAGTAAAAAGTACAGCACTGTACCTTTAGGTACAGGCCATCTGTAGAAAACATCAGGAAGTGGCCAGTCCCACTGTTTTTATTGTCCTTAACGTTGCATGGCCTTCCACCGTATACTAAATTTAGCTAAACTAAAGTTAACTGTCTTAGCAAAGTCAAAGTATTCACTTTTCAAACATCTGCCAAGTCACCACTTTATCTTGCAATGATAAAAATTCTTGTTTTAGTTCAGGGGTAAATGCTATTCTGTCTATTGAGCCACAAAGGTTCCATAATGGTAAAGAAAACATTGAATTTAATTATTTGGTGACCTTTTGTTGCCCGGAGGGTCCAAGACACTTACCCACCTTGCCTATGAATGCGGTTGTGTGATTGGTGTTGGTGATGGTTGAGAAGCCATAGGTGTAGAATGATATGTTTCCGTCAGACTAAATCATCAATCAGTCAATCGTCTTTGAGTGTCTGTAGGACTATATAACCTGATGCGTTATTATTATATTTACTTCTGTGAGCTGTTACTGGTCTCTCCTAAAAAAACAACTTAAACCAACAAAACAAAGCCAGTTCAAATAGCCTTTGCTTGACTGAAGACATCACTGCTCTGCTCACTGTACCTTGAGAAGGGGGGGGCATATGTAGAATGCATTAGTAAGTGGCCCGCCCCAGAGTTTTCATTGCCCTAAGCGTTCCATGGCCTCTCCACCTCTGCGGCCCAGCGCTGAGATTATGTATCCATTAGGGTTACAGATAGAGCGTGACCAGTGGCTTCTCTCGGAATGGGAACATGGGCTTTCCTGTGGCTCTTCCGGGTGTCTTATGAGTCATTATGGCTCATTATGTCTTTGCAAACACTTACTCAGGAAAAATACTGCAGTGATTTGTCAAAACAGTTGCAGTTATTCTGGAGTACCCTGTTGAGTTCCTTATTACAGGACAGATGTTGAATAAACTTTTGAATGTAATAGTTTTTGTTTCTGGCATAATAAGCATGCTGTTTCTGTTTTTAGCATGTTCAGCTGAAACTGACAAAGTGTGCAAGTTATCATCGGAAGAGAACCTCCAACCTTTCAAGGACAAGATGGATGAGTTTCTAAACAAAGGTAATCCCAGAAATCAATCATTGTTGGCTCTTTAGTAGAATCATCACAATCAATCAATCCCATAAATTCAATCCTGAATTATAATGTGGTGCTTTCTGTGCATTCTTCTTTCAAAGTATTAGTACTACCTTACCGTAGGACCTTTTTGCCATTGTCCATTAAACACTGACCAGTGACCATTGTTACTACTTTGAGGAGTTAAAAATGTCTTCATGAAGCTGTTTGTTCATTCCACACATATAATCACTAAATTCTATAGTTTCACGGTTCTCTCTCTACTTTGATAGATTATGATTGCTCAGTTGTTAGAAGATGTATCTACTTACTCTCCACAATAATCTTTATGTATTATATCCCTAACTGAGAAAAAACAGCTGGCGGCAAACTCACTCGTTGATAAAATCAGAATGAGATTCCACTGAGGTCTGAATATCTGACTTTTTCTTTGTTTTGTTAAATTGTCGTCAAGTCCCTCTTGCCTGATGCTTTTGTTCTTGTAGTGTTTACAGCCTCAGATATCTGCACTTCTTTATATTCCTGTCATCTGTTGTACTCTGTGAAGCGTTTTCCATCAGACAAATCAAAGTCCTCTGTTGCCTCTTTGACCTCACCTTTCTGCTCTCAGCCTCCACCATTCCAACGCAGAAAATCAAACAAACAAAATCTTTAAAGTGAGCGCTTACTACATGTCAAAAACAAATTGTCAGATTACTTTCAAATTTTATACAGTTACATATAATAAAAAAAATCTTTTGGCACAGTGATCCAGGGTAGTGTATATTTAATGTACATATGCAAATTACAGAGGTCAAATAAAGAATGCCTCTATAGCGTCCTTATGTTTTTGACCCCTATGGGATTTAGGGGGACACTTACTTTGGCAGAGAACAATCAAACTTGGTACAGTGATTCTCCATGTCGTGCCCAACATAATATATTATTATAACCCCACCCTACAACAAACAGGAAGTCGGCCATATTGGATTGCACATAGTTTGCCCGATTAGGCTAAAACCTGAAACACACAGAATGTAGTTTTAGAGAAGTTTAAAAAATTCCCAAACATCAAGACAAATCATACAAGTCAAATAGACCCTTCCCATGTTGGTCATGGTTTGGGGGGTGGGGCCTCTTAATTGCTCGTTAACAATATAAAAAGCCTTAGAAATCACACAATGTCTGATTAAGGTGCCTGTTGGTGCCATAGCATTTGGGGCAGACAGTGTGGGCCTGGTTTTAAAAAATGTAATTGAAATGTTTGTTGAAAATGTGTTTTGTTGAGGGATATTGATTAATGCAATGTTTGGCACCTGGTGTGGCCTTCTGTAGTAGTTATCTGAGCTAATGTTGCCTTTCTATAATCTAAAACCAGGCCCTGACCTCTGGCATCAACAAGTAATTTTCACCCACTGAACTGCACTAAGTGATCTATATCTTAGATTTTAAAAAAATATGATTTTTTTGTATAAAATAGAAATGAGTATATATGTTTTTACAATTCATATACGCTAAAAAAAAACTAGTGTCCAGGCAGCTTTCACTCAGGTTTCTCCTAAAGAAAAAAGTATGTTTTTAATTTATATCTATAACCTTGGAACCATGGGAAGATTACTTCTAAGACACTTCTAAGAAATGTGCAGTGTGGATGGTTCATGAAAGATAAGGCAAGTTACACATGGCAGCAGGTATAACAAGCAAAATGACCTTTTAGGAACATGGATGACCTAACCTGGCAAAAGCCTGATGGGTGGCTTGATACATATAAAGTTAGGCTGGCTTCACTTGAAAGACTTTGCAATAGGGAGGCAGTTTCAGTCAAATATTTGGAGATACTGCCTCAAGGTTTTGCTTTAGCTAATTAAACAACACAACACATAATGAACAAATACATGACATACTTCCAACTTCCAACTTTGTTTATTTGTCATATGCAGGTTCAACACAAGGTTAACAATGCAATGAAATGCTTTGGATCGAAAGAACTAATAGCATGCAATAATAGTACATGGTAAAAAAAGTGTTTGCAAAAAGAAATAAGTAAACAATATAATAAACAAATAATAAAAAAATAAGTACAATAAAAATACAAGGTGCAGGTAGGTGTAAGTAGAGTATTTCACAGGTGGTAAAAAACATAATATTTATGAATTCCGATTCATCTTTTCACTTGAAGATTCTGACAAATGACAGTGATCCGAAGTACATTGGAAAGATATTGGTGCTTAATGTTCACCCGTTACCATCCAGTGGTACTTTTATTTCTATAACCCAAACCCTATTAGCTTGTTGTAGTCACCTTAACCACCGTCTGTTAGTGCTTGTTTTAACATAACCAGGTAAATGTCAAACTTTAAACAGCTTTGACTCTGACCTTGACTCCATTCAGTTCACTGTGACTAATCTTTTTGAAGGGCCCGGCACACAGGCCTCTTACTATTGCTTTTGTATTCAAATGAGTGTAACTTATATCATATGTCCTGTAATACTAATGCAGCCGTTCGCTTTATTTCCATATCTTTGTCTTTCTCTGTGATTGATAGAAATATATGAGTTTTTACTGACTTTTATTCTTCTAGAGCATATTGTAAGTGCTGTAACACGTTGTGATTGAGAAGGCTCCAGACAGGATTCTTGGGGTTCCTCCACTGCGGTGGTGAAAAAGAAATACCAGCCAAATGTTTTTGTTTTTTGTTATTTCTGTAATTTCTAACCAGCCTGGGGTTAAACTGTTTCTGGCTCCACAGTTGAAACCGCTTTTGTTTATTTTCTGACCATGAAACTAACCACACAATAACAGTGGGAGCGGACTTGTTGGAGCTCGGCTGTTTGGTCTAGCTCGATTTTCCCCGCTGCCTTCACAAATTCACATGCATGCAGGTCTTTGATGGAGTATGTGTACTTCACGAGAGACCAGTGGACATGTGATAATCTGTCTCTGATGGACATGAAGATTAGTCCAACTCATGTTGCACTTTCCCTTTTAGTTCCTACAAAGTACTCCTGTTTTGGACTTGACTGTACTGTCCCACTTTCAAAGACCTACTAGAACAATTACAATCATAAAACATGTAAAAGTAACCAAATAAATAGTTCTCCCCTCAGTTAGAGGAAGTTTGGAAGTTATGAAAGAACAACCTGTAATCATCAAAGTAGTCATTAATAATAATAAATCAATATATAACCAAAGTCATAGGGTCTACTTTTATTTTAAAAATGCATTCATTTAATCTCTTAATTGCCATGTGGCTAAAGGTCAGTTTGGCGGTAAAGTTCACAACATGTTTTGCTCAAATAGTCACAAATATAGTATAGTATATAGTTTGTTTTTTTCCAACCACTTTCTCTGAGTGGCGGTGGTGTGTGTATTGATGTATAAATTGGTAAATCTAAATTGCCTCTAGTCAGTAAATATGATAGTGAATTGTTGCCTCTGTATGCAGTATACAGTAGGTGGCCATTATCCAGGGTGTGTTTGCCTTACAGGCAAAAAAAAAGCATCTTTAGCCCCCAGGCACCCCCCCAAAGGGAATACACAGAATTCATTTCACTCTACAATAAATAAATAAATGAATTGCTTGTTTCTATGAAGTTTTAATATTTCACCAAGGTCCTGTGTTATTTACTGATTTGTCATCAGTCATTGATGAGCTGTCAGCAGAGAAAGTCTAGTCTGTGAGCTACATAGTGATTTAATGCAGTGGAATGGTGAAGCATAGTGCTGCTCCCAATGGGTCTGCCTGAGATCTTTAGATGTGGTTCTGGCTTCAATTACACATAGCAACCAGATATTCCCCGGATAAGAGAGGAATACCATTTTGTGCCAGGAAAGATTCTTTCTTCCATCTAATGTTGTGTGTGTCTTGGAAATCGATGAGGAAGTCAGGGGTCAGTTTGATCATGTGACAGGTGAGTGAAGCGTGGCTTGCAGATAGAGACCTTGGGGTGAGGAAGAAGTTGTTTCAAAGTAAACGTATGCACCACCTAGAGACAGGTTTTGACAGGCAGACAAAAGAGCAGGAGGATATAGACACACAGACAGAAGTGAGTGTAGAGCTAATACCTGGTAATCACTCAAACTGGTCTCATATAAGCTCTGGATCCCATTTGATGAACCCCTTTGGCTTTATAGAGCTATATTTCACAGACTGTGGTATGAGTGTCATTGGTGCACAGACTTTTTCTAGAGGTACGCAGGATTTTTTTTGTGGTTTTGGAATTCCAAATTTGGTTTAATTTTTAGTCATGCTCTTGTAGGCACTGTTTAGTCCTGGTTTATATATGCATTGGGCCTCAATCAGACTGATTTAGATCTGGTTCACAATAGTCCTGGTTCAGACCTGTTTTTTCCATTGTTTAGATTGTTTACTTCTAGTTTTGGCACAGTTTAGTTCTGATTTAGATTTAATATAGTCCGGATTCAGACTTGGGTTAGATCTGGTTCATCCCTTATAGACCTCATTCACAGTAGTCCTGGTTTAGACCTGGTTTAGTCCTGGTTTAGACCTGGTTTAGACCTAGTTTAGACCTGGTTTAGACCTGGTTTAGACCTGGTTTAGACCTGGTTTAGACCTGGTTTAGTCCTGGTTTAGACTGCTTTCTTCTAGTTTTGCCACAAGTTAGTTTTGATTTGCCCTGGTTTTTATAGACGCTGTTTCGTCCTTATTTTGTAATCCATTTTTTCGGAGAAGTGGCACTAAAAGTATGGTCAAAATGTACCCTACTGAGATAGATGCTGGAAATAATGTGTTTTCCTTCTCACTCTCTCACCCACACACAAACACACACATGGACACACACAGTGCATAAATACACAGTCATCCGTCTCCATTGGAAGTAAGTCTGCACAAAGAAGCACTTGTGTTACGATCTGCTGGACCCATTTGTCAGTTGTGCAAGAGCGGGACGATGCAAAACTCAATAACCTGGTGGCACTGCCATGACCTATAGGATGACTGCTGGTTTAAGTAATGGTGACATGTGGAATCCTCTTGTATATACATGTAGCACTGGAGGTGAAAGACAGTTCTGACCTAATGCTACAGGAAATATTTTAATCCCTTACTGATACAAGCGTTTGTTCATATTAATCAATCTCTGCTTCCTTTCACAGCCAAAACAGAGCTGGAAACGCAGGAGACGCAGCTGGCAGACACTCAGAAGATGTAAGTACTTGAGTAAAAACATGTCTGATGTCTTCACTGCTTGATAAAAATATGAATGATTGTGAACCAAATGGGCCAAAGTAAAAAGCTATTCATGGATATCACAATAATATTACCTAATAAATTAGGTGAATAATGGTGGGAGTCTGCACATCCTTCCTGTGTTATCTTGGGTTATCTTCATCCAAATACATCAATGTACTATAGGTAAAATGACATGTATGTATGTGTCAACCATGCAACTAACTGGCCACTGAGCAATATGCACTCCACTTAAGGCTCATTGTTGAGTGAATGGCTGTCTCTGTCATTGTATGTCTTTGTGTAAGCTTTGCAAATGCGATTGACCAAGGAGTACTCAAAGTGGCTGTTATCGGACCCAAAGTGTCTGTTATCGCCCCCAACTTAGCTGTTATCGGACATCATATATATGACAACTCCCTATAATCTGGTATTTATGTATTAATATTTAATATCTCTGATTTTAAGAATCTGTCTGTAAGTGCATTTAGATAGTGTTTTTTGTAATGAGTAACTTTTGGGGGGGAAATGCAGTAAAAGCTTTTCATATTTATAGTTTCAGGACTCTTACAGTAAGTCAGATCATATTTTGGTCCTTTTTTGTCCCTTACGTACGCTCTTTTTTTTCTTAGCCCTAGACGTGCAACAGTGATGACTTAGTTGTGAATTTGACTTTGAGCAAAACCATGATGGATAGTATTGAGACTAGAGGTGCCACAATCCAATCCAGCTGTTTTGTCAATATTTTGGACTGGCCTCGTCCTCTAGTTACACTCGTAGGTGCAGAGCGTGGTGCCATGGCTTTGGAAGATGAGACGGGCCCCCCAGTGTCTATGTGTTGTTTATCTAAGCTCATGCTCCGGGATTCTGTTACTGCCACCTAGGAATGTGTGTCCTATAGCACACTCCAAACAAAGGCAGTCTGACCTGTCCACAGTATTGATCCACTGCAAATGGCCGCCAACATTTTACACTTTTACTGTGACATCTTGCCGTGTGCTCCGAGTTGTATGTCTTATTTCCTGTTTTATTATATACAATTATGGATAAACATCACAAAATGCAACACAAATGGAAGTGTGTGGTGTTAACAAAGAATGACAATGCTATATAAGGGCTGGACAAAAGCTTTTTTCATGTTCATGCAGTTGTGACAACATTAAGGTCACCAGGGTCCAGACGTCTAATAATTGAGCCCCTAAATCAAACTCACAAAGACAACAGCATAAACCAAACCACGACTAAGCTAGGTCTAAATTAGTTCTGAACCAGGTCTAAACCACTATAAACCAGCCTTTAAACCAGTACTAAAAAAATGAAAAAAAGATTGACCAAATGGTCTCTACAGCAACATTAAATCAGAGTTTGTGTGTGCAACCAAGCCTCTAAAAAACTTTACTACTATTGTTCAAAGGGGTAAAATTACAAATATTACATGATTACCTATACTTGACATCCTGGATCAGGGTAAGTTTTCATTAAAAACAGCTTTAAACTAGCAATAAACCTGGTCTGAAACGGAACTACACCTGATCTGAACCACAACTAAAACCAAATATAATCAGGACTAAACTGAAAAGACACACGCTGCCCTGTCTGTCACTATAACAGTCCAGTAGAATGCACAGTGCCCAGTCGTCTCTGATTTGCACTTTTACTGTACTACCAGAAAAGGGCACATTATGCTCAGATTAACATTCATATGCTAGGTTTCACAATAAGTGCAGTAATGTTTTGTGTTTTGTGTCCACAGCTTCTTGGAGCTCAGTGTGTCATTCTCAGTTAAGCCCAAAGCTGGAGAGAAGGAGGTTTCTCCTAACACGTTCTTCTCGCTTTGGCACGAGTTCTCCTCCGATTTCAAAGAGCAGTGGAAGAAACAGAACAAGTTGATGTTACAAGAGAGGTAAGCATGGGCACACAGAGACTAAACATGAATTATAGTTATTACTGCGTACTGTACTGGTTTTATAAAGGGGAGACATGGTGTAAAATGAAACTGAAAACATCTTAAAAAATATACACATTCTCTTTGAGTGGAGTTTGCAAGTTCTTCACGTGTTATCGTGGGTTCTCTACAGGTAATCCAGTTTCAGCCCACCATCCAAAATCACACATACTGCATGTGATAAAACTGAAGAAAAAAAGCGTGTGTCTCGGTGCCAGCCCTTCAACTAACTGACAATTGTATACCTAAGAACAATAGAACAATATCAATATATAATGGAAATCACTGCATGGGAAATCAATCAGCCTTTGTTGCCCCAGGTTTTGTGTTATTGCCATCAAATTTGAAATGTAATTTGTTTTATTCTATAATAAAAGAAATATAGTAGTTTCTTCCAAGCTTTAGAGAATTTGGGTCATATGTACTTCTTCTGTTACTACATCTGGAGATCTGCTATTTTATTTATTATTAAGCATTACAAATTGACCAACATTTACATTTTCCCCTCAAGCACAAGTTCCCGAAACATTAATATTTTACAGGACATGTCGTTCCGCTAGAGATCCTATCATTTTCATCCAAATTCATGAAGGGGAAAGAGGTTAAATGACCCACGTCAGTGTATTTTACCCCACTAATGAAAACAACACATGCAGCTTTAGTTGGCTTACAGTGGTTAGATGAAGACAGAGATAGTATTCACTGAATCAACAAAAACATAATTTGACTATTATGCCAAATAAAGATGGAATAATGATATGAATTTGTGGAAAAATGTAAAAATGGTAGCTTTCTGACCTTCTGGTGAAGCACTGTAACGTTTGGTGATTGATAGACATAATTTGGCAAATATTATATATGAAAATTTGAGTTTTTGCAAATTTTGTTTACTTTTAGCAATGCACATTTTATATGTAAAAAAAATACAAAAATAAAATAAATGTCTCAGCTTAAGTGCATGTCCTTTCAAGGACCTCTTGCCCACTGCTGGCCAAGCTAACTTCAGCCAATGCAAACAATGGAAAATGAAACCAAGTGTTTTCAGATCACAATAAGGTCAGTGCATCAGCATACATGATTACTCAAACGTTGTGAATGAAACAAAATACTACTCCAGGTGTGTTTAAATAATAACATGGTAAACTCAAAAAAGCGGAGTTAGTGTAATAGGGCCCCTTTAACATCCATGTAATAGGTAAATGTGCTGATATCCTTTCATGCAAGATTCTGTGTACAGCAAATGCCTGCAATGCTAATCTTGTTGTCTTATTGAATGACAAATGAATACTACTGGCTTCTTCCACACAGTAGTAACCAGTGAGTCAGTTTTAGAGGAAGAGGTATTGGCCAGCTGACAAAGCGACTCTGCTTCATCCAAATACCAGTCAAAATATGAACTGGAGTCCAACATGTCTTATTGTGCATTTTATTAAAAAATGAAAATTAATGTGAGTGCGCTTAACCGTTTTATTTTATTTTATTTTATTTCAGAGTTAAAATGGCAGAAGAAAGCTTCAAACAGGCCAGAGAGAAGGCTTCCTACAACGTGAAACCCAAACATGCCACAGGAATAGTATGTCTCTTTTATTGTAATCGTTTAAAGGGCCCATATTGTGTCTTTTTTTAAGCTTTAAAATACATTCCTCTAGATTAGCCTTTCACATTTGGTCATTTTTCAATTTGGCAACTGTTGCTTTCTCTCTTCTTAGCGTTAGCGTTATAGGGCCCTTTAAAATCTGATTTTCACCACTAACTGTTTCATTTTTATGTCTCCCTTGGTGCAAATTCTCTCCTAACCTTTGCGATCCACACCTGGCTTCTAAAATAGTGCCAGCTCTACCAAGTGCTCTAAATAATCCAGATGTTTCTCCACAGAAAGCCAAGCTGGGTCCGAAGATCTGACGCTGGAAAATGGAAAACGATCATCAAGCATCTCTTTTGCACTTGCGCTGTTTATACGACCCTGACACAAGCCATACGTCATTTTGACAACATTTATTTACTTTCAGTGTTTGTTTTCAATTGATTTAGAGCTGGTGTTTATTGTGAGGGGCTCCAAAGTGGATATTATGTTGATACAACGTTGTTTGAACCAGCAGTGAAAAAGTGAGCTCTCTTTACGGCTCTTTGATGGTGCTCCTGTAATTCCAATGAAATATCACTACTACAGGACGCCGTAAAGCTGACAGGATTTATTCAAGTTGTGCACCGATCAAAATGGCTCCAGACACACTCTCCATTACTTTATACAGAGCTATTTTAGTCATTCGTTTACATCTCACTTAAAGAGAAGCACTGCCTCCTGAAATATTGTAATGTGATGGGAATAGATCACACGCCATACGTTAAGTGCCTTAGTACATAGCCATTCATCTACAGGACAGTATGCACTCATGGGACATATACAGAAAGAAATTGGACATAGACATTGTGTGTTTGAGATCGTGTGTAGTTCCCCACTGACTGTCTGTGTGTGCATGAAGTCATAAGTCATTTTTGAGAAATCATATTGCCATCCTTACTTCAAATACAATGGTACAGTGCAGTCTACTCTTCCTGCCTGCATCTATGTGTCCACATTCCGAACAATGTGACCTTGTTTTGTGCAATCCAGTATTATTTGTACCCATTTGAAAAACTTTATTCATGAAAGAAATTAAATAAATTGTTTTAGTAAATGCTTTGATTTCCTTTTCACATGAAATGCACTTTAAACAACACTTCTATGAAATAGATTTAATATATTTTATACATAATTACACACATACATCAAATATTTGTACTGTATACACTATATGCCATTGCACCTACATATTTCACCCCTATTTTACACTGCAATTTTAGCAGATGCAGCCAGCAGATGAATGCCATAAGATGTATTTTTGTAACAACATAAAATAAGCAATTTGTCTGAAGAAATTTTAAACCGATTTTCAACAGATAATTCCAGATTTTGTTTTCTTCCGGAGAATGACACATCTTCAAAATGAACAATTCTGTTCTCCCCGATTTCGTAGTCTTAATGAAATCCTTTGACAACTGTATATTAAATGCATGTATATTTATTATTTGAAAAAATTATGTTTTAGCTTTATTTATTAAAAATCACTGACTGGCTTATTACAACGGACAACTGAATTACAGTGAAATCAGTTTAGATTTTCTATTGCGCATCAGTTTCTTCTTTTTGAGGAGACATAATGTAAAACCCACAGTTCAATCCTCAAGTTCATTAGTTCTTTTGTGTCCATGTCATCATCACTGGCACATTATATTATATTACGTTGTAGAAAACACTGAGTGCACAGATCACAGTTTGCCATGGCTGCTGACGTCCACAGACATGCAGCGACACTGCTTGACTCTCTGGACCTTGCGGTGCCTGAATGGAGGCTGGAGGTCGGGACAGTCTAGTTGTACAGTGAGGTGAGTGATGCGGTGTGGTCTGCAGAAGGAGCAGGACTGAAAGGGCTCGTGAAGCTTGTTGTGGTTTTTCCGTCCTGAGCCCTGGCCTGAGCTGGGGCCCATGTGACGGGGGATGTAGAAAGAGTTACACTGGCCATAACAGAAACGGTTGACCACAGTGCGACTGAGACAGCCATCCTCACTGATGGTCTGTCGAAGAGGTTGAGTCTTGCACCAGTCTCTCCGCAGGTATCTCCGCTCTGTCACCACCAGAGCCTCTCGACTGGATGACAGCACCTCAGGCTTCTTCTGCAGCAGCCGGTGACGCTCTGAAGACAGGTTCCCTTTGCTCTTGTATGGAGAGGGGATGGAGCCCTGTGGACGAGGCTTTCTGCTCTCAGCAGTGATGCAAAGCACCCCCGCGAGCAGGACAGGGAGTGTGATTCTCCACAGCATTCTGCAAGAGGAAAAAAAATGTGTATTACACAAATATGTCTAGTATAATCTGTTTGTAAGACATAAATTATTCCAAAACTGCTCTGAACATATTATTACTATTAACAATCATGTTAGTGCTTTCATGTAAGACAGAGTTCCTCTGGTAGCCTTGGAGGCATCACTGAAGACATGAATCCATCAATGGGGCATTCATCATCAGCATCTCTGTGTCATTACTTCTATTTGCTTTCCTCTCAGCTACGCAACTCTTTCAAAAATAAACAAAACCTTACATCAAAGGATACATTTAAACACCCATAACGAAGGGGAAGTTGATTTTATTGGTCCCGTCGCCGGGTAAAATAATTAGGGCTTTGCTTACTTTAGTCATGAACTATGCCACAGATATGTAAACAGGCATTCGAGGGGCCATCTGCATGTCATTAGTGAAGAGATGGAGAACTGTACCGTGCCCCTGAGGAGTCCAGTCTTTGACTCTTTAGTGATAGAGCAAAGTGAACTGGTAATGACCCATAGTGACCATGAAAGCCACAGCACTTGTGTCCACACAAGATCTCCACAAGTCATTTCTCAGCATTCTACGAGCGTCAGTCCGTCTGGGCCTGGGCCGTCAGTGTTTGTGCCAGCACATATTTGACCATCACTCAAGCATCTTTTCAGCAGATGTTGCTCTTGACAAGCATTGCATGACATCAAGTCCGAAAATCTGACAGAGAAACAAAGTGCCTCAAGGCCATTGGCTGCACCTATTCACAGACTCCTCTTTGCTGTGCAAATTTGTCTGGTCTTCTTCTTCCTTCCCGGACCTGCAACTCAATATGACATGGAACAAATGACTTTATCATAATCTACTTTGTTTAGTGCTTTTCTTCTGCCCTTGACCCTGGGGTCATGGCAGCTGCAGCCTCCTGCACACACGCACCACGTCTGTATTTCACTGTCCAGACTCTGTAAGATGGACAGCAGCTGCTCATCTGTCCAGAAGCATAGCACTGGCTTCTCCTTCTACAACTATATGTAGTTAGACAGATATCAGATCATACATGCAACTGCTGGCCAGGGTTATGCAAAAGAGAAAAGGAAAACTGCATCATATGTAAAAGGCCTTCAGTTTTGTATATAGTATTTCATGGCAGGCTAATCTGTTTGGCAAAACAGATTTGGTTGATAAATTTGTATCTAAAATATTTTAGTTCTGCTGGGAAATAGAGCTCTTGAATGGGACATGCACAACCAAAGTTTTACATTACTTACACCCACATACACCGGCGTTAGAACAACTAAACCTGAACGTCCTGCTGGAACCTTCAACCACCTACTGTCTCACAGGGTCATGACCCTATTACATCTGCCAGCCCTTCTATGACAAACTCTCATTTCTCTTTAGTCGGGTAGAGTCTTTATCCTGCTGGCTCGACTTGACTCTCTTAGAGAAAGATTTTGCTTCTGTCTGCTGGGTTTGCCTTCTTGTGGAGCTAAAACGGCACCCTGGTGCGCTAGCCTGTGGGACCCTCCGGGGAACACTTGACTGATTGTGTATATAAGACATGACGGATGGCCTGTAGATGGCCCCTCTCCTCCTCTACTTTCAGTCTAAGCAAGATCCTAGTGCTTCTTCTGCCAAGCTTTCCTCATCCATCTCTGCCTGGAGACAAATTGCGGTTTGGGGTTTCTGGGGGTGGCTTGCTGTGTTGGAGGTTAGTGGTTAGGGTTAGGAGATAGTGAGGTTTGGGGTAATGATAGTGTACTGATGACCTACTGGGAGCCTCAAGCAACTATGTTTCCTTGTCAACTGCATATCAGTTTTTCATCTTTATTCTGCTCCCATCTGTCTCTCTTTGCTTTGCTATCTGTCTGTTTTAACTTGACAAACACACTAATCATCACGTCATCTCGCAGACAGAAGGAGACTGTGGTTTTGTGGGTATTGGACCCTCTCGGACTGCGCTAACGCTAATATTGTCCATGAAACACAGTGTTATGTTTAAGCAGAGCCACAAATACTCCGAGGGATATGCTTCGCTGATCTGTGGCAGACCGTGGTTCCAGAAATTCAGACCTCTAATGAAATCATAAATAACAAAGTGCTGAGCTAGACACAAGAAAACAACTATTATGATCAGTGGGAAGTTGTACTGTTTTGTTTTGCACTGTTCCATGTGTTATATCAGGGGTCATCAATTCCATTTTCACAAGACATAATTCAAAATGTTTAGTTTTTGTCTCATTCACCTCCAGGGGTAAGTTACATTTACTTAAATAAACACAGTAAAGGCTTTGGTTTTAAATAGCAATTTTATGACACCAAAACCTCAAACTTCAAACTGAGTCCATCATTTTTACACTCCACAGACTGGTGGTGGTAAACTACCTCTTCTGTCAGAGTTGCCTTGGGGCAGACTGATGTTGCAGCCATACCACACCTACAGCTTCACCCAAACACATGAATTGTACAAACGTGCATATGGGCAAGGTGATTCCCAAGTACCCAAAAGCAGTACTGTTTGAAGCAGAAAGTAAACCACCAAACTTCCAATTACAAGTTGACCTGCTCTACCCTCTGAGCCACTGCCACCATAGATATAGTATGGCGGCCACGTCTCCATCAGTCTGCCCCATGGCAGCTGTGGCTAAAAAGTTTTCTACCAGTGTGAATAGCACTGTGGATGTCAGAAAAATCCCTATATAAACCAAAGAATTGTTATTTTCATACACTGAAGTAACAGAACTCTGAGTGCACATTATGATTATACTCTTACACCTCGACTCACACCTGTTTCCCAATGATAAAGAAACATTCTCAAAACCTTTCAAAGCATTCCCATTTGTGCACATTATATACAGGTCTCACTCAACCATGTGAAATGTCTTCCCAGAATGCCGCCCTTCAGAGGCAGGTTAAAACAAACAAAACCTGATGCCTCAATTATTGGTGCGTCAGAAAGTCTCATACACAGACTGGTAAGTGCAGTTAATTACAGTAGAACTACATTTAATTCACCGTGCAGCTCCAACCTCAGCCTACATACACACAGCCTGTGACCACACACGTACGCACACATACACAGGATATGAAGAGAAAGGGGAAAAAAAGACTAAATGAAATGTTTTCACTCTGAGCCAATTACTCCAAGAGGAACCATGTCATTATCTGTATTTGCGGATTGCATTTTCCCAAACTATGCTCCGACTATTGGCTAATTAACAGTTGATGGGTTGGGGGCTTCCTTTCGGGGGTCTGCTAGGTCTAAATGTGGCTAACATGACCAGAAGGCTCCTTAAGGCACTTTGGGGCAGCCATTTGTCACCGCAATCCATCTTGATAATGACTAGCACAGCCCAGATAGCAGTATAATGCTTCCCAAGTACCAGCAAGAATGTAAAGTTGACGCACTCAACACAAAGCGCTCAAGTTGAGGATGAAAGGCAATTAGAGATGCCTTGATAGAGCTAGTGTTCGAGATCAGGTGATAATCCAGCCGCAATGGTTTACTAACACCAGTAATTTACACTTTACAAGGCCCACTGTGAGACTGTGAGAAAACTGGTCTGTGGTCAGTTGCAGCTCCTTGTGTATTTGTGGCACAGTGACACCTAAAAATGATAATTGGCTACAACAATATTTCTCTTTCTAAATGCATACTCTGGGAATCTAAGGACAAACAGGCCCAGAGGTATAGAATTTAATGTCTTTAATGTATTTTTGCTAACTCTTTGTTATGCCAGGCCACTCCTATGTCCTGGGATACAAGCCGTACATAGGAAAATTGATCTTCCCTTTGTTCTCCAGTACCAACGTAAAGTATGGCACAAAGAGTCACAAAGCAGAGTACTTCTTTCTTGTGCTGGTCCCAAGCCTGGATAAATCGAGAGGGTTGATTCAGAAAAAGCATCAGGAGTAAACCCTGAGCCAATTCCCTGGAAATCACTACAAGCTAAACGGCAGATGGTTTGTTGATACGCTTGTGGAAAAAAGTACCCATGTTCCACAAAGCATGGTTATGAGTTTTATACTGTATGTGCACTACCCTGTGTCAGAACGAGGGGAAATAGCTACTGAAGGTATTGAGGGAACATAATGGGAGTATTCAATGTCCCTTCTAATGTAACGCTATAAATTTATCAGGGTTTGGCACCGGCAAAAAGTTTAGCTAGAGGCATGTAAAGGACCTGAACCTGTGGCGAAAAAGGGGAAGAAACTAGCCACTTCACTATACAGAGAGCTATTAGAAACTGGCCTCATAGTTTAGTCCGCAGAATAGATTCCATTCCTTTCTGCATGTGTTTTTAAGATCAAGGACATTGTTATTTATAAAGCCATATGAGGCAAATCTGTCACATTTGTCGGTCCAGATGAAATCCACTTTTCACATTCACACATTACAGTAAGCATAAGAACAGAGTATAGCCAAAACACGATGGTAGTAGCTATAAAAAACATTTGGCACCATCTGTTCCTGTGAATACCTTACAAAATCCGTTTTAATGCTCAACACTGAATTAACTACCTCAGTTTTCAAGCTTTTTTGTTTCACTTCCGTGTTTTCACTACAATGCCCAACCCAATAATACTCCACTATAATACTCCCTCTCCCTCTGCTCTCCATGTGTTAAGCATGTCATACGGCCTTCTATCAAATGCCCGTTTTTCTGTCTTTAGAGGATTACCTCATAGCATTTTCTGTTGCTTAAGTAACTGTAATGTGTCTGTGTGCTAAATCCTCTTTGACATCAGAGCGGACTGTACAAGGTGGTGCAGTCACCGGGGCTGTAAGACGGATCAGAAGGGCCCACTCTGACCAGCGTTGGTTGCACGCACATTCACACACACATGTTCCCGACGCATACACACATGACTTTGCACACAAGAGTGACCAGAAACATAATTCTATCATTATATGTCATCTACATGGAAAAACTAAGTAACATCTTAATCTCCCACTGTCATCGCCGGCTAATTCTCCCACTCACAATGCTAATTCCTTAAACCCTGAACCACTAATTATAGTAATTTTCAAGACACTTTTTATCTACACAACCTCACCTTGAAGGGCTATGTTTTTCCAATATGCCCCACTGAGAATAAACTCTTACCGCAGGCAGCCATACAAAATAGCTGTTCAATTACAGTTGGTAGAATTACAAGGCTTTGTGTTTACTCATTCACACCCGGTGACTCACTATCAGTCAGTCTGCTGCCAACTCGTTCAGAGATTTTCGAACGCTTACTGATTGCCAACATTTTATGTTAACATTGAATCAAAATGCCTAGACTTTGACATCATTTAACTTCAGCCATTACAAGGAATTAGGAAATACTTTAAGATAGTTTGTTTTCTATGTAAGCTTGAAACATCTAGTGGAGAAGCAGGGAAGAAAATATACATATATAAAACAAAATACTACTATCAAAACTAAAAACAGACTAGGGGGCAAATGGGGAATGAAGTATAATTTAGCCAGAAAAGCATGTAAATTACTGGTTTGCATTCTTCTTAGTTGTTATTGTGCATACAGGATATCATTATTTTGGTGTAAGTCAAAATGTCTTCATTGATAACATGGTTTCCTACATAAAACACACATGAGCTCAAATTTGAAACTGCATAAAAAATGTTTGAAAACCAAATAGTATGCATGTCAATATTTGGTTTGTATGCCTCTTAGTTGTCCTTTCATAGCCTAGTACATTTATATATTTTACAATTCTTAAGTAAATGAATTGAATTGTACCAAACTATTGATTTCATTTAACACCATGTTGTTGCCAAAAAGGTTTCAACATGAACTTTATTTACCTCACAGAGTTGTAGGACAGTGGCGTGTCGAGGATGCGCTCAGGGCAGACCGTCCACCTTCACTGGTCCTTGCGTCCGCTTCCAGGTTTGGGTTTCCATGGCAACATAATCTGTCGTATCCTTAGGCTTCCCCCTTTAGTGCTTCAGCTGATTGTGCCTCCAAATCTATCTTCCAAAGTTTTCTGTAAAATCTTAAATGTTGAGTTGCTACAAGCCTTGAGTTACATTGATTCGAAGAGTGCCTGTATAGTCTGTCTTTGTAGGCTTTGACCGTTGCACTGTTCTGACTGTGAATGTCTACCACCCCCTTCCCTCCTCAAGACTGGGAGGTTTTCTCCTATTGGCCATTGTGTGACTCAAACCAAGCTTCACGTCTCTCACTTTCCCCTCTCCGGCCCTCTTTGGCTTTCTCCTTGTGCAATGTTTTCTTTGATATCTTTTTTATATATCCCACCCATCCATCAGAAGTCAGGCCTATCAAAATGACACTCAGTCCTAAAGTCTTTGTTCCTCTTCCCAGTCCTTCTTCTGTGCCGTTTTAAGTGACATACTTGAACAATAAAGGGTACTTTTGGTAGAAAATAGTGCTCTTATAAAACTCTCAAATTTTGGCATTGAAACCACATTCAAGTCATAATATGGATAACTATATACTGTTTCATATTAGGCAAAATGGTTTGATTGATGGCTTAGTTTTTCAAATAAATAAATTAGTTCTTCCGCAAGTTTTTTTTATATATTAAATTAAAGTACACTATAAAAAGCTATATAAAAGTAGCCTGTAGGCCTACTAAAGTATTGTTATTAGTCTAATAACCTGTAGGCCTACTAAAGTGTTGTTGTTAGTCTAATAACCTCTAGGCCTACTAAAGTATTGTTATTAGTCTAATAACCTGTAGGCCTACTAAAGTATTGTTGTTAGTCTAATAACCTGTAGGCATACTAAAGTATTGTTGTTAGTCTAATAACCTGTAGGCCTACTAAAGTATTGTTGTTAGTCTAATAACTTGTAGGCCTACTAAAGTATTGTTGTTAGTCTAATAACCTGTAGGCCTACTAAAGTATTGTTGTTAGTCTAATAACCTGTAGGCCTACTAAAGTATTGTTGTTAGTCTAATAACCTGTAGGTCTACTAAAGTAGCATGATCTTTTGATTAGTAAAATAATAAATCATTTGATAACCTCTTTCTTATTGGCATTGGAACAACGCTATCATTAAAGCCATAATATGGGCAGCCCCAGTTTGGACCCTGGTCCCATAAATCACTGCCCCTCGTTCACCCACACATCCAGCGTTGACGGGACACTTCGAAAATGCAGGCATTCCTCGGGACAATAATGTTGTGCTTTGTGGCTCTTACAAAGTGGCCACTGGGCATCGAGACTGACTGTCACCCGTAGAATCAAACGAGCTGAAGCATTAAGAGAGCAGAGTAACCCTCCATCGGGACGGTCCCAACAATAGGCCCTTGAGAGGACGAGACGGTGATGACACTCTCGCCTGACAAAACTTCATTTGTCATTATGGTGCCTGTCTTCTGCTGTGTGCTCTGGGAGCCGCGGAGAAGGAGCGTGTTTGTTCAAGGGTGGTAGGAAATGGTTTATCACCCTCTAGTGGTAGAAAACAAAAGCGTCGCTTTTGTAAATCAGAAGTAAATCATGTGCACATGAATGTAGCTGGTTAGCCCCAGGGCCTTATAGTGTTCAGGTCTTCAGGGTGTCCCCTATTGAAACCAGCAGGAATAATTCCAATACCCCTGTAAAGAATTAATTGGCAATAATGAATAATTGGATATTACAGCTCTACACTTGTGTGTACAATTCATTGTGTAAGACTGTTTTAAAGCAAGCAGAAACAAAAGATAGAAAGTAGTAGTATGTAGATGAATTGATGAATCGTAATAGTGCCTTCCTGTGGTGAATGAATGTAAGATTGAAATGTGTCTGTAAAAAACTCCAAACTGACAGCACAGTAACAGATAGAGGGCCAACTTTAATAATACAAGTAAGTAAAAGTGTTTTAAATATGGTATAAAAATAAATGCAGGAGAATAACAAAGAATCATGTTTTACATAAGACAGGAGACGGCATTTTTGCAGTTTTTGAAATGTGACTTTACAAGTTCAATGAAAATCATAGGTGCTAATTATTGTAGTGCAAGAAAATAATGCAAAGCAAAATAAATGCACAATAAATAATTATAAGAATAATCATATTATATATGTTTATGTTTATATATTGTATATTCATTCTGCACAACACTTCCCATAGCGTGACAAATCTGTGACCTGGATTCACGGACAGTGATGACTTTTATTTAACGGCTGTTTTCTTTTTTCTCTATTATTAGATTTTTTTCCCTCTCTGACATCATCTGTTGGAACTGGAAGTGAACGAGGGGCTTGAATCCAGACGATGTTTCCCAATGGAAAAGCTGGAACGCTGGATGGACGTCCTCTGATGACATTGCTATCATGTCAGTTTGTCAGTGTCCTCACCAGTCCAGCCTCTTAGGACAATACTGAGATAAATAATGAGAGAGAGAGGAGCGAGGCGTCCCCCTCGTGGACATGCAACATCCGGTGGACAACAGACGAACACTGGCCCGGCCCATGTCCCGCCAGGCCCACAGCTGATGAAGACGATGATGAAGAGGTGACATGGTTCTCTCCACATCCCAGAGAGAGAGAAAGAGGGCATTATGTTTAGCTTGATGATGGCACATGATTGGGCAGCCTCGTGGATCGTATTGGTTTGACCTGAAACAATAGAACATATAGACTAGACTGTTAACATGGGTCTTAAGTTATTTGAACATAAAAAGTAATGCTATGTTACCTGGAAGCAGTGATCTTCAGAATAAGTTCTTACTTTTCTGTGGACAAAGAGGAGTGCATGGTGATAACATGCATTTCAGGCAAGGCACTATACTCATTGCTAATATGAATACTAAAAAAATGTGTTAAATCTGAATATTTTGTTGACATACAGCACCAATTTGTTTATGTTTCTTGTTTGTTTCAGTACATCTGAGATTACTCCCTATAATGTAAAAAAAGTAAAATGCCTAAATCAGGCGACTATAACTTGTGATGACTTGAGGTAGAAAACTATGGATGCTCAAAATGTAACGAATTAAACCACTTTTTTCATTTTCAGGCACAAAAATTCAAAGTCCCCACTTCATAAAAACATTTTTCATCTAATTTTTTTTTACCTGTGTCTGGCCTTAACATGAACTCTATTTGTGTATCTTGTATTTTTGAATAACAAAAAATTCAAACTATCTACATTGTTTTAGCTGCTTTTATCAAAAACCACCATCACTTCCCTGGTGCTCATCTTTTTCACAGTGACAGAGTGAAAGGTGTGGGAGTGTGTTTTAAGCATAAATATATCCCCTATAATTCTAAATAATTCATCATGTTATGACAGCCTCTCAGCCGCCACTGCTCCTACAAGCCCCAGACAATCCTCGTTCCCCCACAAACTAATAGTCTGCACCGTGAAACAAAAACATCCAACTCTGAGCGCTAAAGCTCATCTCACAAGTGGGTGGAAATCAAGGGTGATATAAAGGATAGTTTTGGGGGAGATTAGTCAGGTAGCCGCAAAAAGCAATTCCAAACGGGGTAGCCACAAATATGTGTCTGACAACTGTTAGCACAACACTGAGAAAGCAATTGTAACTAAATGGGAAGCATACAACGTGGATGATTCTAGTCTCATTGTAAAACATATGACAAAAACAACAGTATTTTCGTTTCATGGGCATTTTTATAGCTTTTATACCTTCTTCTTGGCTTGTAGTAGCTCCTGATAGGCACTGGAACGGATGAAACGGCTGTAAGAATCACTCTTCATCAATTTGTAGATGTGCTCCTGTACGAAAATTAGGTTTAGTCATTTAAACGAATGGCTGTAATACATGCTTACGTTTACACTTTATTAGGTAGATCTATTTATCTGTTTATAACATCACATTAGTGGTATTAGGTATGCACATATGTTTGAGACAAAGCTGCTGAAGAACAACCCAAACATTAAAATGAAAAAGAATAGTGATTTAAGAGACTTAAAGTAGTTCAGAGCTGGATAGACAAAAATGCCAGAAATTGTTGTTGATGCCAGAAATTGGTTTGAGACACTAGAAAGGAGCAGATGATTACTGACTGGTCTGCAGAACACCAGCTCTGAACACAAATAAAGACATTATATGAAGTATTGGTAGGTAGACTACAACATCAAAACATTGGTTACAAGGTCTACCTAATAAAGTGGCCAGAGTGTATCTAATACATAGCAATTGAAATAATACGATCCTCACCTGTGCATCTTCAAAGGCATATCGTCCTGGGTCTTTGACATTCTGGGTAGTTTTGTCGTAGCTCTTGGAGTCCACGTTGATGGCACTGGGAGCCCCTGGTGCCAGGAACTCCTGCCAGATCTCCTGCACCCGGCTCGGCACTTCTCTGATTGGACGCTTCTTTAGTTCTTGAACTGCTAACCAGAACCTGCAGAAACATGAGTAACAATAATCTTTCAGTAGTTTTCTTTGGGTTGATTTTACCTCTACGAAAATTAGGAATTTATGTCAGACCCTCAAATTGGGGATATAGAGGGCAGCATTATACTATAGGTTAGACACTGTTTTAAAGAAAACAGTTACCTGCATTATGAAATAACACAGCAACTCTGTGCAGCTATTTTTGAAAAGCCTGTCACAATGTTTGTTTATTAGTAATTGTGAAGATAACCATAAACTCTACTCTGCCCCTCCATCGCATTTAAACAGTACAGTACACTATACAACACCACTGAACAACCTTTGAGGCAGCATCCATTTCAACTAGATACAGATTTGACGTCATTTTGAATACAGTGGGTTAACATTGAATGAACCTGAACGCTGTACCAGAAAACATACAGTTGTTGTACGGTGTATGTGATCATGAATGTGGGTGTGATTTTGCATAAGCCACATAGACACATGAGGATATCAGAAGGAGCAAATCAGTAATTGTTTTTGTGCACAGTTAATACTCTGCAGCATTGCCACGAATAACCCTATTAGCATACTCTGTCACCCACCTGACTTTATATGGTGCACAGATGTAGATGTGAATGTAATAACAGTTGCATCCACCAGCACTCTGCTTTTTCACTAAACCCAGAGAGTGAAGTGAGGACAGGACCCAAATGTTGAGAATACCCCAACATTCTGCCTTCAAATGGATCTAAACAAATATGCAAAGCTATAAGTGCACATCTTTGTTTCAATTCGGAGCATCTGGGAGAGGGCAGACACTGTAGGAAGAAAAACTGCACTTTCTCATAAAACAGGTGTGAACGCTTCGTGTGACATCAGTGTGCACTTGTGTGTATGCATGTGTGTGTTTGTGTGTGTGCATGTGTGTGTTTGTGTGTATGCATGTGTGTGTCCGTGGGAGGTCTGTAAAGTGTGAATTAAATCCTCCACAGTCTGTCACGTGTCTGTGCCTGTGTGTAGGGGACAGAATAAGCTCACAGAACATCATTTTACCTCACCTTTTAAAGAGCTCACGACTCACTTTAGAACAAGCACACTATCCTCCTTCAACCTATCTCCAACAGCTCTACATGCATCATGCCCAGTATAGTAGTATTTTATAACCTATGAATAAGATGCAAGACTTATATATATATATATACATTTTTGCATAGACCTTTAGTTATTCCCTTTACCCCCTAAAAGAAAATGCTTTTTTTGTGTGTGTATGGATATGAAAAGTCATCTGGATCAAGGATTTTGAGAATGCCATTACATAATATGGCAAAAGATGCTAAGTAGACAAATGAGAGTTTAGCAGTTGCTACCAATATGACAAGTGAGGGCGTGTAGCTCAACTGAAAGAGCATTTACCCCTGAACTAGAAGACCTCAAGACAAGATTCTGCAGTGTAAGTGTACTTTTTTTTTAATTTACCAATTTACAAAGGACTAATGGCTTCAAAAAAACTAAAAATAAAGATTTCTTTATATAATAATTTCTCGTTTGTATATGCTTGTGTGTTTACCTGAGATTCTCTGAGCTGAATTCCGACTCCAGGAATTTGAGAAACTGCTCTCTCCCAACCGGATCTTTAAGGACCTCATTGATACCAAAGGCCCACCGTTTTACCCTCTGTTGCCCCGGCTCCTTACTGTTGACCACAAAACACCAACATGTTACGTAATTGTGGCAAAACATATCCTAAAATATAGATATCTATCGTTGATAATGCTTGTAACCTGGCTTCCAGTTCCCATAGTGTGGTGTCGTCTGAGATCCAGGGGTTGGATGGATCAGGAAGCGTAAGGAAGGGGTCATATTCAAGGTACTGCTCTGTGTAGCCGATTAAACTGATCGGGAAAAAAAAGCCAGTCATTTGTTGAATTATTACAATTAATACAAGCAGCGGTTTCCAATTAGAGATCAGGACCCAAAAATGGACTCAAATATTTGATTGGTTCCAATAAAGTTGTTTATAGAGATTCAAATAAAAATGCAAATAAATGTGACTAGCCATTTGAAGTTGAACTGAAGGTACTTTCTAATAGGAAAGAGGATTGATTCTTTGGCCAAAACACCCAACAAGCCTCTGCTGAATGCACTTCCCAAACAGCACATTAATACTGTGTACTAAGCAGCGGTATCTGACAGCCCCTGACATCCACTAAAGGCATTGTGTGCACCTAGTCTGTCCTCAAGGTCATGGGCTCTCTTAATTCCTGCACACATCTGCCCATTTAAAGGCTCAATACACAGATCAATGGCCAAACCAAACAGAGACACAAAGAACATCGCTCACCTCTCTGCCACTTTGGACATTTTCAGTCGATGCCGATCTAATTGCAATTGCCAAAAGGTAATCTGGAGGTATCAAATGGAAAATTAGCATGGGTTTGTGGAGAGAGCAGTTTACAAAAATGAATCTTTTCAATCGTTTCAATCCTTATCCGTATACACCCTTGAGATTACTGTGGTCTGGACATCCATATATCATTAATATGTTTATTGATATACATGTAATCTGAAGACCACACTCCAGGCACAATATCTGACAAAAACTCAAAAAGACTAAGCTAGGGCTTAATCATGACTAAACTGATTCTAAACCAGGACTATATCTGGAATAAACCAAGACTAAACCAGAACTAAACAAGGTCTAAACCAGGAATAGACAAAGCTTAAAGATCTAAACCAGGCCTAAATCAGGCAAAAATTGCTCTAAACCAGGACTAAACCAACAGTAAAACAGAACTAAGGGGATTTGAAACTTTTAAACTTCATACTTCTTGTTGGCCCCTAAATCAAAATATTGTCAGACTAGCCCACCCCCTGTTGTGCTGACCTGTTCCTGCAGTTCCTCTTCCGTGGGCTGCTTGGCTTCTGGAGCGGGGGTGTGGGTGGGACTGTGAGTGCGGATGTCATTCTGCAGCCCGTACACAGACTGGTACAGGATCAAAGCATAGAAGAAATATAAATGACTGTGAAAAGCAATAGTAGACTCAACACATCATCAAAAACATCAGGGAAAAGGTTTTATTCTTTTCATGTGTGACATATTACCTTCAAACAGGACATTAAGAAGTGAGGGGGCTGGAAATGAGGCTTACCTTTCTGGTTTTGTGTGGGTTTTTCATTCTGGAGGACTTCTTTATGTCGACTTCTGTTGTGTTTACACATCCAGGCTGCCAGAGGACAAAGAGCATTATCACAGCTGTTACTTCAGGCTTTGATTTTGAGCATTTAGACCAAGAGATTGTATTGTAAAAGAATGTCTGTATACTGTTTCTTCTTTAATTTTACTTTCCGAGTGTATTTACCGTATTTTCTAATTGGTCACATCCCAGTGAACCAACCTACAGTATTTCTGACTTGGCTGAGGGTAAATAAATATTGCAAAAGTAATACAAATGGAAGGTTTACCTAATATACCCCTCGGCAATGTACTATAGTTGCTAATAATACAAAGAAGTTCAATTGTTTTCTGAATTTCTGAATAAAACAGTAATTGTTTTCTATCTTGGCAGTATATTAAATCACAAGGTTTTTATAACATTTCGAAGTTCCAGTCAGTACATGATATTCAGAATATTGCAATGTACTTTTTTCATAAAGTTTAATTGTATAAAAATTGGATTTCAATGGTAAAACTCGATCTACTCCCACACATAATTATAATAGATTTTATAATAATTATAATAATTACAATAATTGTGAGGTTGTCAGCTAAAGAGTAGGGCAATCTTTCAACGTATGAAAAACGTATGGCGTGTGGTGGCAACTCCTACATTTACTCAAAACTTCACCTTAAGCTCAGTACTTTTGTGTTCTGACAGTGATAAATGGATTCATTGTGGTTGTGCTAATACCCTCTTGGGCAAAAAAGTAAATAATAATACTTAATACTATGACTCTTACTACTTCTTGTCATTTGGAGTGTGTTAAGCTATATATAGACTGTGCCATACTCTTCCCAATTAAAGCTGGAATGTGCCAAATCTCCAAAAACAAGCCCAAAAGCAGCTGGGAATTTGAGTTGTGTCGGTGTGCAAATTCAGTCTGATTGAACAAGTGGTCTAATCTAGGTCCCATCCAGGGGAACACAGCTAAGTAGCTTCAGTACCTCACTGTGAAATTTAAATTAATATTGATTATGTTGCTCCAAGGATGCATAAATTGAACTTGTTATTCTCCAATTAAGCACGGCGCTGACGCCTTTCACCCGAATGTGTTGAAGCTGAATGCTAATGCTAGGTAAGTGTATGAACAAAGTAAAGAGCTCAACTGACACTCATGTGTTTTGACAGTTATCGATGTGGCATTTCTTCAGCACATGCTACAGGCACATGAGTCAGTTCACAGGCTCATTACCTCTCCATATGCCATTGAGTCTATAGAGCACTCTCCTTTGTTTTTTTTTTTTGTTTTTTTACAGCTTTTCATTTTGTTTAGCTCTAGAATAACAATTAAAAAAAACAATAAATGTGAGGAGCACTGTTTATCTGCTGAAAATGCTCTGATTAGGTGCATGTTCCTTTAAGGCCCTCTTTCCCCTATAATGACCACACCCATCTCACAAATGCAGCTAATGTAAACAATGGAAATCTGTGACAGGGTTCTTCTCTTCTTCTCTGCGTAGAAGTTTGTTAGTTGTTTTTTATCTCATCAGCATATGGGATTTTTAAAACATGTGGGAATGGAATTAAATACTTCTCCTGGTATGTATTTGGCAAGCTCAGTCAAGTAGATTTAAAATAATAATAATAATAGGTCCCATATTAGATGCTTTGCTGGACTTGCTGGACTCAATTATCCAGCGCAGTCTTACCAAGAACAACGATATTATAATGGAAGCAGATACATGATAATTTCACTCACCACTGGTCTGTGCACGTCCCAGAAAGCTCTTTCCTGACTGTCAAGAATTTTCCTCTCAATTTTGTCTCTTTTCTTGTCAACTCTGTGGAAGCAAAAAATAATATACTGTTACTACTAAAATAAAAATTGTGTATATGGGCTCATTTTGGAGACATTGGGTTTTTAACCATTCTATGTTCTCTGAAGTTATATAGAGTACGTTCTAATGGTAAAGATAAAGAATTGAGACCTGGGTTCTTCTAGTTTAGGAATAACTGCTCTGTCCATTGCAAGTAGCTGAAGCCCCATTAATAACACTAAAGCTTATTGACCACTTGCCAACCTCTTTTGCCACTGTCATCCTTCAAAAGAATCAGGATTTTCAATTCAAGCCCGAGCCCAGTCACAGAACAAGGCAAAATAATATAATAATAATAATAATAATAATAATAATAATAATAATACAAAGGTTTTTTATAGCGCTTGATTAGGACACTCAAAGACACTTTACATATTTTGTATTATTCATTCACTCCAGTCACACCCGTTGGTGGTAAGCTACTATGTTGCCACAGCTGCCCTGGGGCACACTGACGGAAGTGTGGTTGCCAGTTTGCGCCAACGGCCCCTCCGACCACCACCAAACACCAATCACACAACATTCATTCATAGGCAATGTGGGTTAAGTGTCTTGCCCAGGGACACAACGACAGTGTGCGCTCGGACGGGGATAACCCATTGTAGCACACATTATGTTTATTTCTATAAGTGGATTCAAAACGTCACATACTAAATCATTTATTATTGTACTACAAATGAATCCTACCTACAAGTCTCACCACATGCATATGATATGGAATACTTAAAAATGCATTATTACAACATGGGAACACTCACGCACACAAAGTGCAATATTGTGTAAGTAAGTTGTGGCCAATGTGATGAAAGATGGATTATTGTGCATAAAGGTCCCATAAAAACACTGATAGACTAAATATAGCAATGTATTGAGGTTGAAGTTACTGCATCACTATAAAATTGTCATCAGGGGCTAAATGTTTGTAGGAAAAGTCAGGGAATGTAACAACAACATTTTTAGACACATTAGATGAGTTTCATCTAAAAAATCAATAGCAATTTAGTATTTACTATACTGGGACAGCACTTTGGCATCAAAACACCTATAACCTGGCAGAAAAACAAAGCCCTAAAGCCATTGTTAAAACTACTTTAAAGCTGCACTACCTTTTTTGTGACTGTAAAAGTTTGAATTATACACTCCCCATTCCTAATTCCTCTCCTTCGTGACCCTCTATCACAGTCTCACACAAACCAGGAAGTACGTACACAAGAAGTTATAGAATATACTTTTAATTCTTTCAAATAAAAAGAGCTGTGAATAAGCTGTGAATTTTCAAATAAATCATCAGCTCCTTCACATTATTTTTGATAGATTCTAGTTCTTGATAAATAAACAATGTTTCAACCAATCAGAGCGCTCCTGTCCTGCGAGTTCCTTCCCTTGCTCTAAACATTAACCGTTATAACCCAGGTCACAGGTGACCACAAAGTCTCATTTTTTTTCGGATGACTTCTGTTATGATGTGCTAATGACCACATAATTATCTTTGCCAAAATACAAGGAAAAAGAAATCAGGTAGTGCAGCTTTAAACTTACCAAAATGTTGCCTTCTACATTCAGTTTTACATATTGCAACCACCTTACCATTAGCACACATTTCAACTTGAACGTCAGAACAAAAAAGTGCATATCTTGACTGGGCGTATGTGTGATACCTACTTTGCTTGTGCTTCTGCTTGCATAAAAATGAACTCCCATTTTCTGGCGAATGCTCTCTGTAGCCTCGCTAAGCTCTCCTGCAGTCAAAAAAAGAGCATTTTAGTGTGAAACTGTGAATGTGGGTAGACTTTATAGGCTGCAGATTCAGTTTGGGGTGCACTGCTGGATATCACAGTTAATGATCCCCGCTCACATACAAAAGAAGGCTATAACTAACGGGCTGATTCACTTAATACCTTTGTGGAGTTTTTGAAGCGATGCCGACTTCTGTTTTAGCGAGAACAGAGGAGAATTAAAGAAAGGGCCATGTGACTTACCGCTTCATAGTCTGCGAGCTCCAAGCGTGCTTTGTTTTGCATTGTTCTTTTGCAGAGGTAAACAGCTGGATGGGAACAGACAGAAAGAGGAAGGCTGGTTAGAGAGATGGTGCATGACCCCGGCTCGGTTTTAGCAGCCTTAAGTGGCACTGCTTTTAATCCTCTCAGCTGTGCAGTTAAACCAGTCTCTGAATCACAACAAAGGTCACCATGTGTAGACTAGACAACTGTGAGGGCTGTGCAATTTACTGAGCATATCAAATATTATTTTTTGCATTTTATACTGTATATTTATAGATTTTATAATACAACTTCTATATACTTCAATACAGCCCCGATTTTGTTAGTCTGTCCCAGGTCAGTTGTGGCTACAGAGGGAGTGTGACTGTGAAGGAATATAATTTATAATATTGTAAAAAAGTAATAGCAGTTAAAATTATATTATGTTGGTACTCAAACAAACCATTCAGATACTGTACAGTTCAGATACGGTCAAATATATAAGTGGTAGTTCTCAAGGGTTTATACATCTCTAATTAGAAGTTGCATTAAAAAACAAAATGCATTATGTATCAGTAGTATGTTATATAGAAACTTACAAACAAAATTTCAGAATTTTGTAAAGTCATTTTGTAACTGATATCGCCCCTACCCTAATTAAGGGTTCTGGACATAGTTATTTTAAATGTGATCCATTTATTAACCAACCACTGAACAGAAGATTCATTATGACACTACCAGTTAATCCCACAGCAAGTATCAGTCCTTTATATTCATACAACTCTGACTACAAATGTAAAAAGACCTGCATGACTGACTGACGCTATATAGCTTTATGAAATCTTTATCTGCACTGTGCTCTGCCACGGACAACGAGAGCCCCTCACAACAAACCCTGGTTCATTTATAATAAGCAGATTGCATCAGCGTGTGAGACATATGCTGAATTTCAAATATACAGTAATATTGCATAAGGGTCACTGGTGGATTTTTGTGTTGGTGTTAAAAGCATGGTATACCAGTGAATTTAATACCAGTAGAAATGACAAAAGAGGTTTGATTTAAAAGGGTTTTAGTGACATTTAGGGTGAAATAAATAAATAAAATAATAATAATAATTTAAATTAAAGCAGCTTCCTCTGTGTCAAACAGTTACCTTTCTATTAAGAAATTATATGAAAAGTATGAAAAGTCAAAAGTGTTAAAACTGTATATATTACTATTGGGCACACAACTGTTATAAGTGCTCTATATCTGTAAATCAATTTGCATTTATGAATTCATGTTATGCGTAGTAAAATTATGGATTTATTTTGTTTCTCCAGTTAATAAATGGATAGTCAACCGACAACAGAGAAGAAAACAGTCAATCCAATAACAAAGAATAAGCCAATACAAAAATTATTAATTTGAAACAATACTGCTGAAAATGATGGGGTTGTATTATACATAGGATGTGAATATTATAAGTATTTTCAACTAGCAACCACTTGGAGTTATACCTGACCATAGAATTTCTACAATTTCTGAGGTAACCTGGCCAGCCATACCATTGACATTGAAACAATATAACCCAATGTGATGTTTTGCATTTCTGTTCAATGTAATATATTTATTATGGCAGAAAACATACAGCACAGTTTATAAGAGTAGTGTTTGTATGTATAAATATAGCATTAAGAAAAAGACTGTATCAGAAAAGCTCACCATAGTCTGTGTTTTCTGGTTCCCAGCAGTTTGATGGCCAGAAGTATGGAGTCTGAAAGCAATCAACATTGGAACATATAGTTGGCACATTTACATCTTTTGTTGTATAATGGATTTAACACATGGGCTAAATCACATAAGCTGATTACCTCTTGACCAATATTGTATACACTGGCACTGCATACCATAAGACTACTATAAATAGCTCAGGGTACCGTACAACATCCACTAGCATTGATTTAACTGGTTCTGTGCACAGCCTAGGAGACAACTATGTAGAAATCACTAATCCACAACATTCAAAACAAGTACTATGTATCCTCTTTCATAAAATCCTTTCAAATGCATTGTTACCTGAAATCTATAGAACGTCCCATCATCTTTGAGCGTGAGGACATGGTCTGAGATGGGGAAGAAGTAGCCATGTGCAGCCATCAGTGTGCCTAAGTGAAGAGCTTCCACTGCAAACAGGAATAAGACAAAAGATTTTATTGGAACAAAGAATAAATGAACTTAAATACATAAGAAATTGTTGGACAAAAATTAGGCTGGGTATAACTAATAAGGACTGTCTCACTCTCCTCCATCACCACCTCAGCTGCAGAACAATCTCACTCTCTTCAATCAAAACCTCAGCAGGAAAACTATCTCACTATGTCCTCCTCAATCATCATCTGAGCTATCTATCTCACTCTCCTCTTCCATCACCACCGTTGTCAAAGAACCATCTCACTCTCCTCCATCACCACCTCAGCAGCAGAACCATCTCACACTCTTCAATCACATCTCAGCAGGAAAGCCATCTCACTATGCCCTCCTCAATCACCATCTGAGCTATCTATCTCACTCTCCTCTTCCCCCACCAACTTTGACAAAGAACCATCTCACTCTCCTCCATCACTGCCTCAGCAGCAGAACCATCTGAATCTCCTCCATCACCGCCTCAGCAGCAGAACCATCTCATATTCTTTTTCTAGAATACTACCGTCCAAGTCTTTTCTGGTTGAAATTTAATGGAAGCAAAAAGCAAATACACATAGCTGTTACTGTCAAATTAGCAAACACCAATCATCAATGTCTTTAAGCTAAATAATTACCTACCACAGTCCCTGTGGTATGGAAGTTTAATTAAATAAAACAAAATATCCCAGACAAAAGTTCAAGTTCAGTTTTACAATAAACTAGAAATTATATGTTCAGAGGCTGGAGGTGATAATACCTTTTCTTAATTTATATGCTAATTTCTCCTCTTTATAAAGTCTTTTTTAACTGTTTAAAAGATAAAACATGTTGCACAGGAGGCCCTCACTTAAACTAAAGCTGATTTCTAGATTAATCTCCAATCAATAGTGCTTTATCACACATCTCGACTGGCTGCATTTTTTCTTTGCCAGCTAATTAACTGCATCCACTCTATCACTAACAAAATGCCACATTTTGAATTAGAGCCCCAGCTTCTTTAAAGAGAAAAAGCAGTGATGGTGTTGACAGAAAGACCGGCAGGTCTCAGATGGTGTCAAACAAAATGGCAGGGGGTCTCCTTGATTGGCCCACCTTCAGCCGGAGAGGCGGAACTCATCAGTCAAACGCTGTGCCTGGTAGGAGCGCAAAGCCGCTTCCTGGTGCGCACCGTGGCACACAACCAGTGCCCCCCAATTTAAAACCATCAAGTATGAAAACATGTAATCATCATCCACTGTGTGCCTCAAATGAAAATGTTTATTTCCCACTTGTGTCATGGCATTGCAAACATCACGCCCCACTGCTCTTGCATATTGAGGGGTGAGGACTTAAAGGTTCTGTATGTGACCGCTTTCTTTAAGTGAATGAATAGACCTGAGAGTATTTTCAGTAACTTTAAATTTCAGGCAGTTTAATTGGAAATATGGATTTTGCTTCTGACATTTGTTTGACCTGTAGAACACTGAATTAAAAGCATATATGTATGTGGGGGTTCTAGGGTGATGAAGCTTTAGGGTTAATAATGTGTATGTGTTAGTACTATACAAATGTTTGAGGACATTTTTAAAATATCAAAAATCAGTTGTACACAACTTATGTTAAGGTAATGATGACTGAATTTATAGGCCTATAGACTGGGGAGAAAATCCATGGAGGCACCCGCATCCACAAAAATAATAATAATAATCAGTGGCTAGTTTTCAAAATGTCTAGGATTGGTGCATAGTTATAACAGTTAAGTATATATCTTACTTTACTGCATGTCTGCAAACCCGAATGCCACAAACACACTAAAACTGTAGCTTTGAACGTAGAAAAAACTTTGATTCAGGTATTTACACTACTGCTCAAAAGTTTGGGATAATTTACCACAGTAACAATGTCCAGACTATATTTCTGGTTAACCCTTAAACCGTTTTTTTGTATCTTGGGGGATACAACCAATTGGGAGGCTGTGTTATTTTAATTGAAGAAAATGTTTCTTGCTTTAGTGTATGTTTTATAGGCCTATTGAAATGTATTTACTGAAAGAAATCTGAGCGTATGACTTGTTACCTAGTTACTGAAACTATAGATTAGGGGATTGTCACATATCCCACACACATTAATTGCTCATCCTCACTTCTATTATCCTCTATTCCCATATGACAAATCACCTCCAGGGAACCACTTCTACGAAATGCAAATCCATAGACACATGGCACAAAGGTTAAACTCTGGCTAAGCAGTCAATCTGAAAGGTGACTGTAATATAAGGACGTCACATTAAACATGGCTGCTCTTCTATCTGTAACATCCTGTAAGTGCATGTGTGTTAAATATAGCCTGGCTTTTCCTTTAGCGTTAGCGCCATGACAGCTTTGAGAGGTCACGGTGTGTAAGTCTGTTCATTAATAACATATGACTCATAAGTTATTTACAAAGTATTTATTTAGAAGCATGGCATTTGTTGTGTATGTACTCTTATGTGGCCTATATATACAGTATATACTGTATTTAGTCAGGCTCCAAAATGACACAGTCACATAATTAGCACACACACAAGAAACTGTTATGGTCTTCTATCTGATATCATCATCATTCATACTGAAAATAATTAACCCATACTATACATTTTTTTTGTTGGTCCTGGTTTGGTCCTGGTTTGGTTCATGTTTGGTTCTTGTTTGGTCCTGGTTGGGTCCTGGTTTGGTTCTGGTTTGGTTCTGGTTTGGTCATGGTTTGGTTCATGTTTGGTTCATGTTTGGTCCTGGTTTGGTTCTTGTTTGGTCCTGGTTTGGTTCATGTTTGGTCCTGATTTGGTCCTGGTTTGGTCATGGTTTGGTCATGGTTTGGTTCATGTTTGGTTTATGTTTGGTCCTGGTTTGGTTCTTGTTTGGTCCTGGTTTGGTTCATGTTTGGTCCTGGTTTGGTCCTGGTTTGGTCCTGGTTTAGTTCATGTTTGGTCCTGGTTTGGTCCTGGTTTGGTCCTGGTTTTGTCCTGGTTTAATTCTTGTTGGTCCTAGGTTTGTCCTAGTTTAGTTCTTGTTTGGTCCTATTGTGGCCCCATTTTGGTGATGGTTTAGGTTTGGTTTAGCCCTGGTTTAGTGCTGGTTTGAGTCTATGTTGGTCCTGGTTAAGTCCTGGATTGGTCCGGGTTTAGTCTTGATTTAGCCTTAATTTAGCCCTGGTTTAGTCCTTGTTTGGCCTTTAGGTTTTTCAATTAACCCTAATTTTTGTTCTTCTATTTCTGCTTGAATTCACAATCATAAATTGAGTTATACTACTGCCAAAAAAGCATGCTAAAATACCCCCAGCCATATCATATTCGAATGCTTTTCGCATTGTTTTTCTAATATCATGCAGCCCTAATATTGACCTATTATTCACATGTATGGCTATCACAGATGGGTATCATATATAGTGGATGCAGATGAAGAGATCTGAAGTGGCTGCTGTCTTCCCTCTCCTCCAAAGATAATCTGTTCTCATTTGGTATGGAGTGTCTCTGTCAGGTGTGATGCTTCTGCTCCGTCTTTTGTTTGTGCGCGCTCGCGGTGACATTTTGTGGATGGATTTTGAATGTCATCTCAAAACACTGATTAGCAAATCCAAAAATTCTCTTGGTGTCTTATAACCTTTGCATGGATATACTCAAACTCATATTCAAATGGTGAAAAATGACAGCTTACGGGCCTACAGTACTTCCCCCGGCGTTGTGAGTTATATATATCTTAAAAAATAAAATACAATAAAATACAAATTAGAGCTTACTACTGACAAGCTTATATATGCTTTTCTCCTGCCAGCCAATTTTATTTAGTATTTGTTGTGATGGACAATACATTTCAGCTAATTATATTTCATGGAAAGCTAATATAGTGACATGAGCACATTCAGGCAGTCTTTTGGCTTAGTGGCCATTTTGCTGAGTGTACCCTATCACAATGAAATGTGAAATGTTTTTTGGAAAGGCCATGAAAGAAAAGGCTTTATGTAATATGGGGAAAGGGTGTTTAAAATCTGTTGAGCAGCCAAAACCAATACATGCACTTTTCACAAAGCACCATCATTTCTTTGAACATTTCTGCTGACTGCACCTGACTGAGGCTGTCAAGAAAGGGCCAGCCTGAGCCTCCACAGGGAAAACACCCTTTGATTTCATTGTATCACTGTCTCTTTGTGCCAAAAACCCAGCAGTCTGGAGCCCAGCCAAGTCCACGGAGGAATCTTCTATCTGATATATATTTAAAGAAACAGACAGATCCAGTGTTTGGACTTGAATTATGATCATACCTTTCACAACCTCACTGGATCTTCATGAGGAGGTTTATGTGGCTGGCAGAGCATTTTGCATTTTTGGGTTGTTTTTTATTGCATGCAGGATAAAACAGTACATAATATACAAAACATTTGTTGTCGTGGCAATATCAGTAAATGCAAAAACATTAGGATCTTTATCTGACAGACATTTACAATCAAAGTAATTATCCAAACCAATTCAAAATACTAAAACATGATCTGAATTAGTCTGCATTTAGCAGTTGGTTCAGACCTGGTTTAGTCCTAATTTGGTCCCGGTTCAGCCCTGGTTTAGACCTAGTTTGATATTGGTGTAGGCCTGGTTAAGTTCTGGTTTATCCCTGGTTTGGTCCTAGTTTAGTCTTGGTTAAGTCCTGGTTCAGTCTTGAGATGATGTTTTAATTGATGCTTAGATTTGCAATCATTGATGTACATCATAAAGATGGTCATATCATCACACATTTTCTTCTCTATACTAATATAACCCTATGTTGGATGTGTTTATGGCCTTGTAACATTGTGGTTTATGCATCCCTTTGCTCCTGTAGTGCTGAAGTGCAGTGCAGCACATTGGAGAGATCTCGGTGGACTGAAAAAGATCATCAAAAAGGACTGGAGTGTTGAGTGACTCTTGAGTCTGATGATGTGTAGGAGTTTTAAAGAAGCACAGAGAGAGAGAAGAGAAGAGAAGAGTGGAGATGTATTATTCTACTGTTCCCTGGTGTCACCCACGGCTGGATATTCAAACTGGTAAATGTACTCACTGTGTTGTTCAGAGCATTAAAGGAGAACTGAGGACCTGGAGGAAAGAGAAAATACTATACCTCCACATGCAGGTTTTCACATGCAGTTTTCACTATGAATAATGATCTATAGGTAGGCCAAATATGCCAAGGTTCTTTTTTTACAAATCTGAAAACATATTTAGGGAATTATAGTTTATTTTTACATACATTTTTTAATATACTGTAGTAATATACAGGATAAAATTAATATTAAGTAATGTTCATTATTTAATACGGGCCCACGTCATTGTTTCGTGCTGAGCCAGCCACCAGGCACTCGCATACGAGCCCCAACTCCAGGCCTGGCTCCGGGCTATATAATTATTAATAGGGGAGTAAGTTAAGTTACTTATATAACTTACCTTAATTATAAATATTGTTATAAAAGACATTAAGCACATTTATTATTTGTATAATATTCTATGACTTTTTTTTTACTAATAAGACCTAGGACAAACTGAGCACTGATGGAAAATAAGTACCTCCTGTGTGGAGGTACATGTCAGCTATTTTTAATGACAATCGCATACCCCTAAAAAGCCCCAATAGGAGCAATAATAAATGTAAAATAAAGGTGCAAGATGGCAATGCATCTTAAAAATAGAGATTCAGATTTTGACTTCATAACTAGTCTAAAAAAAATTAAATGCATCGGTAAAATAAAATAAATGCAGGCAGTGTGGAAATAAAGGTGACTAGGCAATGTCTACTTAAATTTAGATATATAGTGTATAGTATATATACAGTGAAGAAAACAAGTATTTGAACACCTTGCTATTTTGCTATTTCTCCCACTTAGAAGTCATAAAGGGCTCTGGAATTTTCATCGTAGGTGCATGTCCACTGTGAGAGAGATA
>JAVQKC010091661.1:0-10414 GCA_036025475.1 Philypnodon macrostomus
ATATAAAGAACTGGATAAGGGTCAAAAACTATTTTATCATCATGTTGTTTCATTATGTTTAGATAAGAATCCACATTAATGGGACTGTTGACTCTCATATTAACATTTGTTGAAGGAAGGACCACTAGACCTATTTAAAAAAACAGTATATCAGTATATAGGTTATAGAATACATAATCCCCTTATGGCTGAAGACTAATACCAAAGTGGATATCTTTTTATATTTTTGAAAGTGTGATGTGTTGATATGAAAATCATATAATAACAATGTCTATGCTGGCATTTGTCCGTTACTATAATGACTCACAAATTTGATAAACCTTCACTAGAAAGGGCTGAAGTATTTTTATATATATATTTTATATATATATTTTTTCTGCTTCTAACAACTTTGAGGACAAAATGTTTACCCACTGCCTATATGCCACAAGTATCACAATGGTGAGAGACTCAATAGAAAACAAGTGTTATTCACTGTTAGTAGTCACAGTGTTTTGGCTAATCACTATAATTGGGCATCAATCAGTGAGAGATTAGACTCCACCATGGCAAAATCAAGGTTGAAAAGATTTTGTCAATGTTTTCTTTTTTGACTGCTCCTGAATTATATATTTTTTCTTTATACAATGTTTTTATTTTATTTTATATAAAGTATATTTTATATAAATGATTATTTCTTCTGCACACAAAAAAGGTCAGAGCCAAACAAATGACCAGGGCATGTCCACTGGGATTTGAGTGTTAAAGTGAGATAGCATTTTTTAATAGGTTACATACAGCATCGAAACATGACACCATAGATACAATGACATTTCTAAAAACGTGTGAATTCATGATTTTTAAATGGGTTTTAATTTTTCAAATATACAAAACTGAAAGGTTAGTCAGTCAATCTTACCACCAAATCTTCATTATATTGAATATTCTGCATAAAGATTGCATGTTTCAGTAGAGCAACAGTCAAATACTGGTGATGTAATAAGTGGCCTTAATGGACAAAAGGATGAGTAAGTTACAAAATGCTTAATATTGACTATGTGACTGTTCTCTAATGTAAAGCTCATGTGTAGTCTGTAGAGGCCAGGGGAGGAACTAAATAAAAACTTCAATGCTATTGGTCAAACTGGTAACCCACAAAGTCTGATCGGATGTTGCTGTACATGCAAGGGGAGGGGCTGAAGAAATGTGCACTTCGAAACCTCTACAATTAACAGTATCTTCAAATACAACCAAAAATAATAGCTCAATTCTGTTTCCATAACACACCACCATTTAACACAGTTGTTGGGCCACTGAACTAATGCCTGGTTCACACGGTAAGATAATTATGCAGATTTTTAGCCCGATTCTCCCCTTCCGACAATCTTAGGGAAGCCCTGATTATCGTAATGGCTGTAAAGATAATCTTATGAGATATTCCTGCCGTGTGTGGTGTGTAAGAGTTCTCTGATCCGCTCAGACCTCAAATCTGGGAATCCAACCTGTTGGATTGTCTTGGCCCGGTATTGCTGCATGTGGGGTGTGCCCCGAGGACAAACGAGCATACACCATGAATCTAATATAGTTTTTAATACATTTTATTGTGCACCAATGGCCTGTTGAATGTGATATGTGTATAGCCAATCTCCTTTAACCAACAGCTATTTTATATAGTTTTTTCTCAGTTATAGAGTCCACAAACTATCACAAATGCCTCCTCCTCATCCGCCAACATTGAAATCTCGTTTGATCTCGAGAGGTTTTGCGAGATTTCCTGTCTGACCTGGGAATCTTCATGAGTGAAACTGGTTTGTGTACATCGGTGTGTGCTGCACATCACACACTGAAGGACCAAAACTGTTAGATCTGTGATTTTTTTTTATCACCATGTGTGGGGTCTCTCAGGTTTTGAAAATCTTCCAACAATTTTCAAATTTTGCCATGTGAACCAGGCATAATGCTTAACAAACATCCAAGTTAAAAAGCTTTAGGATGTTACACTGTGTACATCGGACACTGGTGAGATCTGGGATCTTTTGAGCAAATGAAATAATGTGTGAGATGCTATCAAAGTGCAAAGAAGTCTGGTCTCCAGCCTGGATGAGAAAGTGGCTGTAAAGAGATCGAGAAATGGTACACTCCGATAACATCTCTGACAAAGTGAGCGAGGGATGCTATCAGGATTTTTACATCACACTCACAGCTCACATATAATGGCTCGGGGTCCCTCAGCCTATCATTTCACAGTCAAATGGCCGATGCAAAACTAAGCCGGGGAAAGACTGTCTGGAGGCATCTTAAAATAAGTGTTCCACCATGTTGGTTAACCCTAGAATGACATGGGTGTGTTCCTCTGACCTGGGGCCCTCAGCTCTCATGAGTGAGTGATTATCTACTGTAGCCTGACCGTTCTTGCTTCAAATAGCTCCTGGCTTAACTGTGGCTGTGTATTTCATCTATCAACCTTTTTTCAGCCCCCCCCCCCCTCAATCCCTGTTATTGCTTTGGGAGCTAGAGCTTTTGATAAGCATCAGTATGGATTATATTATTTGTAGACTTTTCCTGGTTATAATTAGAGATCATGATGGAGAGGTGGCACCTGGGATGTACTCTTTTATATTGATAGTAAAAAAACTGTCTGTATAGCAATATAAAAAAAATATAATACAATATATAAATTCAATAGCTATATACACATACACTGGGGTTGCATATTGAAGGTTTGTTTTTGAAAATAATAAGAGTTAATAGCAAATAATCATTAAAGTTAGCGATGGGCGATATGGTGAAAATGTATTATCAAAATTTCCTAAATCCAAGATCACAATTTTTTATTTATCACCAACTCAGTTGACTTTGTATTTTTTATTTTTCACAGACTTATCAGTGTATTTATAAAACCTTACACATGTATTGTACATCAAATCCACTTTAATCATATTCCCTAATACTATTTTTTTCATTTTTTTTATTAATATGAACACTGGCATTGTTACAGTAAAAACTCATTTGAAAAATTAATACACTTTAAGCACGATTCAACCATCTTCCCAGATTATGATCTTCATAACTTGCATCATAAAACGATTCAATTATTTATCACCATATCACACGCCCCCTAATTCAAGTACTGATAAGTAAATAAGTCCAGGGTCTTCAAAAATATTTAAACTCTATGGACTAATTAAAACATTGAATTCATAATCCCCCCAAATGAATTATAATTTAATTATTTGGAACATTCAGGTTTAGTTTTATAGAAAAATAATAAGAAATCTGATCATTCCCATGCACTGTTGTTCTACCGTCTACTGACCATGTATCCTCGGTGAGCCTTAGTTGAGCCCCGGATTCTCACACAAGGGAACTCTCCACACATGCCAACTGGTAAAACCACAGGGATGTTGAGCTCATGCCAGCCCGGCCCAGCTTCTTGAGTCTGATATAAAGTTGAAGGACACAAAGTTTCCCAATACTCCAACCACAAAGACAGAAAAAGTCAAGAGTGTTTCTAAGGTTGTCTGCAAACATGTCTGAGTGAAACTGCTAACTTTATTAATACACACACGCCTGAGGAAAATATGTTTATAATGGTCAAAAACAGAAAGAAGACTGTCATAGTTATTTTATGGGGTTGTGGTGTGGCTCGATTTACCGGTCGATCTACGTTCTTACCCTCACCTATGGTCACAAGCTTTGGGTAATGACCGAAAGGACAAGATCACAGGTACATGCAGCTGAAGTGAGTTTCCTCCGCAGGGTGGCCGGGTGCTCCTTTAGACATAGGGTGATGGCTGGAGGAAGTGTCTGGGGAGGGGGAAGTCTGGGCATCTCTGCTTAGACTGCTGCCTCTGTGACCCGTGACTGTGACTAAGGCTTTCTTGAAACCCTTAGAAAATTGCCTAAGTCACATTTTTTTTGCTATTTTTTCACATCAACTGAGGCAGACGAAAATTTTACCAGAGGTGGCCAGCCTCATGAAGTGCTCACCTCCATCTGCATCACCATGCGCGTCAGGAGATCCTACCTGTGATAGCGATAACTAAAAAAAAATAATTGCCGGATCAGTTGAAACTTTTCTACACAGTTAGATATCATGAAGACGATGAACTGGATCGATATTGGTACTGCTACGATTAATGACAATTAATGCCCTAAAGCACTTTTATTGAGCCATTAATGAACATAAACAAAAATCACATGAATTTTGGCACAGTGATCCGGGCTGGTGTATATTTAATGTACATAGGCAAATTACACAGGTCAAATAAAGAATGACTGAATAGCGCCCCCATGTTTATGACCCCTATGGGACTCTGTACACACTTACTTTGGCAGAGAGCAATGCATTTAATTGCTCTTTAAAGATATAAAATCCCTTAAGGTGCCCGTTGGTGCCATAACAGTTGTAGCAGACAACATGCTCTGGGCCCAGCTTTAAGAAGGTGTGGATATGTGTATATAGATGTACTGTATATGTGAACGCTGAGTTAGCTGAGGCAGGTGGTGTTCATGCCGATCATTGGCAGTTCCTTTGGCTTCAGGGTTTGTGTTCTAATCCCGTCTGCTCCTACCTCAGTTACAGGAACAAAAAATGTGTGATGTCTTGACTTGAGGTGTAAGACTAATTAAAACTACTACTTCATTTTTAGTTTTTCATTGTTGCATAGATTTTGGTAGTGTTTTGACCTTCCTTTTCAGGATAATTTAAAGAACAGTACAGAAAGTTAACTGTATTGTAGTATTTGAAGTATTTCTTGGCTCTTTATTTGCCACACTTTTACACAGGCTACTGTAGGCCGTAGCCAACGCCAAAAGAAAATAATTTGTTTGCTTGAAAGTGAACCAGGTGCCGCAAAAAAGTGTCATAACACACTAGCTAAATTACAGTAACAGTAGAAGAACGCTTTCAGATTCCGTGAATAATCCATGTCATTGTCATAGCAACCAAAGTAAACAGGCATTCAAAGACACTAGAAATTTAACTTGAGGCACATTAAAGTTTGTAACCACACTGAGCCTCAGTTTAACAGGAATAACATTGGGTCGTTACAGTATTAAGAGAAGCTCATAGTTGCTGGATTGTATAATATTAACTATCTGTATTTTTTGGTCAAGTTCACAAGACTTCAAACTTGTTGCCTGTTTATTTACTATCTAAGCTTCTCAAAGAACAAACAAACACGAACACTCTCAACTTCTTGCTAGTGCTTACAAGAACAGTGCTTTACAATTGTGTGTGTTAATGAATAGACTGAAAATACACTTAACTTTAACTAAAATGCAATTACAGAAGTTACATAAAGTTTACATTTGTGGCAATACATTTTTTATTTAATTCTGATATTTTGTATCTGTAATAACATGTTGTAGCTGACATTCACAGTTTAATCTGTTGTGGGATTGAAAGCAACAATAATAATTGTGTCTCTCACATAAAGCACACACTGCCTCGTACTCCTTCACAGTCCAGGAAGTGTGACAATAACAATAATAGATAATAATAATAGATAATGGATGTATCGACCAATCAGAGGGCTCTTGTCCCGTGGAAGCGTGTGATTGGTTAAACATTTCCTTCCATCGCTCTAAAGCAAAAACCCTTCTAAATAAATCCACAGAGGACCTTAAAGTAAAAAACAAATCTCAAACAACTTCTGTTAAACTGTACTATTGATTAAGTTATTTTTTTGCTAAAATATATATATTTTAAATCAGGTAGTGCAGCTTTAATATCTACTTTTGTATTCCTGTTTGTATGTATCTTTAAAATAGGCCACTTGCTTCATCCTGATGATTTATGCCTTTTAAGTAGAGTCGGTAGCAGTTCTAATTTATCTCCCTAACTTTTATATATGCTCAATATTGAAATATGGTCTCTCGGCTGCAGTGGGGCCGGTTGGCATTATTTACATTATCCAGGGTTGTTTATTCTCGCACACAGCTCCTCCTGCCCCTTCCCGCTCCATCCTTATTTCATTTGCACTCTCCGTGGTGATTTACCTCACAGACCCCTATTTATCCATGACTAACAAATTGGGTTACCTTCAGCAGCAGTCCCCTTCCCGGCTGGTTCTTTCTCATTCATCGCTCCATCTCGGGCCGCTCCTCAGCAGGTGACTTATGACATGCCAGAGCCATGTGAGCTATGATCTCCTCCGTGGCTCTAAAGACTGTGCAGTAGTTTATTGTGTTTGTGGACGAGGGGGTGGTATGGTGGGGTTGTGTTGTTTCAGTTCAGCTTCCTGACAAGTGGATGACCCATGAAAACTGGCTCATGAGTGGCTTTGTAACATGTTCCCAGGCATAGACCTCTGCCAGTTAGCTTGTTAGAGTTGCTCATTTTTTAGAGAATATTTGAGAGAATATTTGAAAGTGTGCCAGAAATTATTTGTTTTTGTTGTGAATCTAAATTCCTTGTGAAAAATCTGTACCATTGTGCGTATGGCCAAAGAACTCCATGGATAGGGAATCAAACTGCCAACCCAAAAGACATTTCCTACCATCTCAGCCATGTCAGTGTAACAGTGTATAGCTTAACTAACTACAAAAATGATCATTTTCTATTGCTACCAGCAAGGGAAAAACGTCTTCGATTTTTGACAAACGTACCCACTAAGACCTAGTTTTTCATAACCATCAAGAAACAGCTCATAAATCTCCACATCTCCTGAAATTGGGTTGCCAGGTGCTGTGTATATTTAGACAATGTACATTTCAAAACTTTGTATAGTTGCGAACATGTAAGTGTGTTAGGCAGGGGACCCCAGCTGAGCACACACCGGTTGCATCCATCCAGGCCTTCAGAAGCTAATGTCGGCGTGACATTTAAACTGGGGCGCCAGAGTGGGTGTGAAAGGCCAAGAGCGCCTCACTACAGCTGCCTTCCTGTAAAGTGTGCCCAGCATTAACCACAGATAACGCTTTCTCAACAAGCTGTAATGTCAAGAGCCACTCCGCAACTGCCATAAGAGAAGACACATCAAATTACACCCATGTGAGGTTGCTAACAGCACCAGTTGAAATTTGTTCTGAGCAATGGTTTATCTTTGGGGGACTTTAAATATAAAGACAACATCCATGATTTCTTGTGTGTTTAACCAAAGCAATAAGGTCAGATATATAGATTACTTTCAAGAAAGGTCCAATGGTCCGAGAAAGAAACCATATTAATTAGGATTTGGGTGTAGAGGTGGGTCCATAACATTGTCTGGATCCAGGTATAATGTGTTTGATGGTTCACTATTGCGGGGTAGGAACAATTACTAAAAAACATTACAGGCATATTTTATGTCACTTTCAGGGATGGTTTAAAATGGTTTAAAAGAGTCCAAATCACAAGGATTTTAATATTTTGCATTTCCTCTAGTTTTTATAGTGTTTAGTTTTTTCCAACTATTCTTTATGATTGCCCCTTATTTCTGGTACCTGGTATTTGACTATGGGGCAAGGGGGCAGAATGACTAGAGCATTATGCAATTTCAAAATTAGTTTTGGTAAAATTTTGCACAGACAAAGGCACAGAAAAGTACTTATCAACATTCAGAGAGCAAAAACATTTTTATAGTTTTAGTACTCCTTACAAACACACATGCACAATGAGCATCCACACTTCATATTTCCATTGAACATGCCATATTTATAAATTCTCTGTACCCATCTGTAAGCCTCTCTCCTTTCAGTAAGAACTTATGCATGACTGCAAAGCCACACGAATGCAGGCATAAACACATGGTACTGTTTTTGGCTGGATGAGTGGGTGGAAGTCATTGAAATTAACTGGCTGCCCAAAAAATCTATAATTCACCATTTTACATGTTAAATAGGCCAGTCATTCCTTAGCAGTCACACATAACTGCCTCAAGTTAAAGTTTCCAGCTTAGAAAATCTGGCCTTAAATGTTTTTTTACTCCCAATGCAGTCGCTTTGGTAAACAGATCATTACTTATTGATTTGCTAATGGTCATAACGTTTTTAGCTAATATGCTAAAAGTTCAAGTGTAAGTAAAGCTCTTAGTTTAGTTTTTTCTGATTAACGTTAGGGGAATTACTGTATACTAAACTGAATATTTTATCAGACCCTTGCAGCAGTGCCCTATGTCTGTCAAACACTAACCTGATAAGGTTCAGTGTTTTTCATGTTTCCAAAGTTGAAAAATAAAGCTGATCGGTCTAACTGGATCAAAGACACTATATGCTTTCGACCAGTCTGCCTGGAGAGAGATTGGGCATGCTCAATCAATACATTCTTTCAAGTAACTTTAAGAAACTTACTTGTAGCCTTTCTTTTATGGAGTTGTTGCCCAGTCCTACACGTAATGCATTCTTCTCACTCCAGTAATGTTGGCTCTCCTTCAGACTTGACCTTCTGCAGTATTTTTGTGCTTGGTCCCCCCTTACTCACTTCACAGTGCTTTAAACAGACTTTAAAGGTCATTTATCCAGTGTATTTACCTCATTCCATTTATATTAATTACACCCAGTGTGTAATAATGCCATACAAGCGTTTTATAATGGATTCCAGAGAGTCTTTAGGCTTTATTAGGCTTTCATTTACAAATTGGGCTTGTGAAGTCACAGCCCGTTGTTGATTGTGTGAAAGCTGCTCTGTTTATCACAGGTCGGTGCTGCAGCTGGTTTATATGATAATAAAGCCACAGTACACAGTCAAAATCTGTCTCCGTCTTTTTTTTTTTTTTGGGGGGGGCACATTACACTATTTTCCATTTATTTATTTATTCACTTGGTAAGGCTCCTTGGGGTGAGATACCTACAGTAAAATATTCTGGGCCACATTTTCAAAACAGGCATCCAGTCTATCCCAAATAATATGGATATGACTAAGATTTAACCATGCAAGGCAACAACTAAATGGAAAGAGTCCTATCTGATTGTCTGAGTTCAGTGGTTGGGTCGAAAACTGGGGTTTAGTTTCTTTAACGAGAAGCTAAATCTCCAGCCACAAGGGTTCGCAAACAGTGGACCACTCCCAAGCCCATACAAATGAAAAGGGTTGTGGCCGGAAGGGGGAAAAAATGATGCCTGTGGAAGTGTAGATGACTTACTGGTAACTAAGGCTGCCACAGTTAAGGAACTTTCCCTGTGGTCAATTTAGTGGCTCAACACCGTGATAATAGTATAATAATAATAATAGATGCCTAAATCCCCCGCCCCCAAGACAAAAAGTTCTCTAACTTACACACACACACAGACATGGACAGACTTACGTGAGAGCTGGGTGTATCGGGGTTGGGGCAAGTGAAATATCAAACATATAAGCGATATTATCTCCCATTTTCTCCGTTGTTGGCCCTTTCAATAAGTATCTTGTTAGTGGTTAGCTGAAGCTGCTGTGCTACAGGTTAAAGACTGAGTTTCACAAGCCTGAGTGCACACTGGTCAGATGGCACTAGGTCTCCAAGCTGGGGTCTGAGCCCCATCATCATTTATCCATGAAAGAAGGAAGATTAAATGCCTCAAACCAAGTGACCAAAAAAGTGTTGATTGTAGATATTTAGTAGATGGTGTGCCCCCATGTATGAAACAAAATGTGGTTACTGCGATAGCTCTACTGGTGACCCTTAGAGTTTATTTTGTATTTGGTTTATTTTGTTAAATTCCATAATCTTTGTATTTTTAATATGCCAATGATTAATCCAACTAGCTTCACAGGTTCAGCAAATTAAACATCCACTTCATTTATTTAGCAGTTTATTTTTTAATTTTTTTGCTTTGTTTCCCCACAGCGAAGGTTGTGTTGAGAGGGGATGTAAGAGAAAGCCACTTGCTGCAGCTCACCATCTGCTGAACCTTTTTCCACGGTCATGGTTGTGTGTCGGTGTGTTGAAATAAACTAATCATAATGCCAGTCTCAAATGTTTCCTTTGCATATGTTTGCGCCACACTTTAAAAATAAATTCTGAAAGCCTTTAATGAACAATGGCAGATAGCACAACATGAGAGTTTGACTTGAGCTACTGCATTTAATTAATCGAATGAACATGCGCCAAGAGGTATGCTAATAGTGATTGATTGGGGGTCTTTACAAAAGAGTTTCTCAATAAAAAGAGGCATTATTGAACAAGATTAATCAGAATTGCTCTGCTTTCCATAACTGCCAAGAAGGAACTCAGGGACAGCGCAGTTGTTTTTTCTGCTCTGATTTCACACCAGTGCCATGTTCCTGCAGAGATCCATAGATTTTGTGTGTCAAGTGGCTCTTCACGGATCACCTGCTGCAGCATGTTTGGCACCAAAGCACAGATGAATTCATTTATCTCCTTGTAACATACAAACCCAGCCAATCAGCCGTCACTCCTGTAGCGTATCAGGGGACCTCATACTTGTCTACTTATCATATCTCCCCAAACCCCAACCTTCCCACGGTATGGGACCACGGACCTTGACGAGATCTGACCCCGGAGACCAAGAGTCT
>JAVQKC010091662.1:0-12500 GCA_036025475.1 Philypnodon macrostomus
CCCGGACTAGACCTGGTTCAGCCCTGGGTCAATCCTGGCTTAGTCCTGGTTTAGTCCTGGTTCAGCCCTGGGTCAATCCTGGCTTAGTCCTGGTTTAGTCCTGGTTCAGTCCTGGTTCAATCCTGGCTTAGTCCTGGTTTAGTCCTGGTTCAGCCCTGGGTCAATCCTGGCTTAGTCCTGGTTTAGTCCTGGTTCAGTCCTGGGTCAATCCTGGCTTAGTCCTGGTTTAATCCTGGTTCAGTCCTGGTTCAATCTTGGTTCAGTCCTAGTTCAGTCCTGGTTTAGTCTTGGTTTAGTATGTTGGTTAAGTCCAAGTTTAATCCAGTTAAGTCTAGGTTGGTTAAGTTTTGGTTTAGTCTAGATAAGCCTTGGTTTAGTAGGTTGGTTAAGTCCATGTTTACTCTAGTTAAGTCTTGGTTTAGTAGGTTGGTTAAGTCTTGGTTTAGTCTAGTTAAGCCTTGGTTTAGTAGGTTGGTTAAGTCTTGGTTTAGTCTAGTTAAGCCTTGGTTTAGTAGGTTGGTTAAGTCCATGTTTACTCTAGTTAAGTCTTGGTTTAGTAGGTTGGTTAAGTCCATGTTTACTCTAGTTAAGTCTTGGTTTAGTAGGTTGGTTAAGTCCATGTTTAAGTCTTGGTTTAGAGGATTTTCAATTTGAATCCAGTTTAATTAATCATTTTAATTTAGTATCCAATTATTTCCAACGACTATTGCAATGTTTTTCTAATATTGTGCAGCCCTGTTATGTTACAGATCTTGGTACAGTGGCCATACAGAAGAGGCTAACTCCAATAGATCAATAATAAGTGTGTTTGTCTGAGGGACCGAGCCTAAAGTGAGAAATGCAATCAGAGCGTATGAGGTTTCTCCGGAGCCGAGGCAGGATTTGGGTCGTTTGAAAAGAATATGGCTGAATCAGCGAAAGTGCCGCCACCGCTGAACTTAATCTACTCAAGAGTCCTGCGGGCGGAGGGACGGAGGAGGCAGAGGGAAGGGAGCAAGCAAAGGAAACAAGAGGACAGAGATAGGAGACTGACACACTGACTGCAGGCGGCTGAGGGAGGATTGTTCCCAAGTCATATGAGAGCAGGAGAGGGGTGAGATGCTTCTGTCTGTGTGCTGTACCCACATATCTTCTGTATATAAGGCATTTGCCACTATGGGTTGTGTTTAAAAGGTCCCTATTATGCTCACTTGACCTTTCTGAGCTTTCCACCATGTCATACTGTTCTTTCCTTGGATGCAATTATGCTCAGGTGCTGGAGCAGGAGCACCAACCTCGGTCTCACCGTGATAAACGTCTTCTTTCCATTGTTGGGGTTCTATTAGAGAAATGGTTGTGATCAGCAGGGGAAAAGAGGGCCTTAAAGGTTGACAATCTCATTTGGTGTCTGACTTTCCAACCCAAGCCCAAAATTTTAAGGAAAACGATATAATTCCGGCTGCACAGAGATCAGTAAATGAACAAGTATGTATCATCGTCAATGCACAAAGTGATAATTAACATCTCTGGTTCAAGTTGAAGTCTGGACAATATGTTAAAACTATCCATTTCTTGTGTAAGCAAATATAGCTGGCATTCTGTCAGCTATTCACTACAGTATACGCTATAGACTTGAACCATTCAAGGATGCAGCATCACAGCAACAGCATTGTGTTTAATTTCATAGAAAATCCATCCATATGTTGTACAGTCCAGGCTGAAATGTACTCTGTAAAGTGGTGTAAATGATCCTTATCTGAAGAGCGACATAGAATCTCAATGTGCACTAAATAGAAAAGAAGAAAAAGAATACTGTATTTACTAAATGATATCTTTCTCCTCAGTAAAAGCGATCTTATATTGTGGCTCAATGTGAGGTTATAAATAGGATTACATTTACAGAGTGGTGCAGTGGGTGGTGCTCACCCTACAACCAGAGGGTTGCCAGTTCGAGTCCCCCGCATGACCTGGGCAAGACACTTAACCTGTGAATCCCTTTGAATGAATCGGAGGAGCCTTATTTCATCCAGCAACAGACCACCAAATCTTGCCAAATACTGCACAATAGATCCTCAATGCACAGATGATTTGATGCATTATTATTTAGGACTGGATAGATGCAAGCCTTTGTAAATGCTGGAGAAATACTGGAAATGGCTTGCGAAAAGGTGGCTGATTATAGACCCATTTCAAGGGGATGAGGATTCATAGCAATTCTGGATGGTCAGGATGTACCACTTAAGGCTCAAAGTAGCTGGGGCCACTAGTGAGTCTATTTTCACTATTATTTTCCATTTAAACTGTGAAACAAATTGAAAAAGATGTTTGGTGTAATCTCAGTTTATTTCTGATACTATAACAATATAAAATGATTGGACCCAGCATGCATCAAAACAATTTACAATCAGTCCAAATAAACCATCCTCTGTTTTTTCCACTAGATGGCAGCGGTGCCCTTCCCTTGGCTCCCTCTCCTCTCCTCTCTCTGGTGCTGAGCCTAATGGCATGTGGCGGCTGGTGCCTGTGAGTAATGCCGCAGGAAAACGCGCTCTATAACCTATTGTTCTTATTGGGACAGAGGCGAGGAACAAAAACAGAACAAACGGGTGAAGGAAGAGGAGACAGTGTTGGGTCCCAGGGCTGACAGCAGGATGGCCACACAGTGATGCATATATTCAGTGGATCTCTCTTTGTCGTGGCTGTGCTAATGTAGCTTTCTCCCACCACCCAAAAGCCAGCAGTAATGAATGGCTGAATGAATGTGAGAGTGATTGCTTGTCTGTTATAACTGGCTATAGACCTGGGTTTACCCCGCTGCAAGCCCATAGTTGCTGGGACCCTTCAAGAATGAAGTCCTGCTATTTGTCAAAGATGTTTCTCCAGAATGTGAGCTCATCTTTTAATGCACACTACAGTATATGCTACTATTGACAGTGTAACCTTTGACCATAACAGGTTATTACCATACGTAAGGGCTTCTGGGTAGAGTAGGAGTTAGTTCCCCTAGTTAGGTCAGGGGTTCAATTCCCCCACAGGGCGTCCATCTACTGATAGGGAAATATTCATGCCAATCATTTGTTGTGGTGACCCCAGGATGAAAAGGTCTCTTTTAATATCATCTTCACATAAAGCAGGAAGAACTGTATAACTGTCTATTTCTTTCATATGCTCAAACCCACACTGAAAAAACCCTGGAAGACATACACATAGACAATATTTGCATTCACATATAACTGAATATAAAATGACATTAAGCTCCGAGATATCATGTGTTCCTCATTTCAAAGCCTCCGAGTGAGCGTCTGCACCTACTGTATGTGCTCCTAATGAAGCCGTTAACACTTGGCTCAATCCACCAATCGATGCTCAGGATAGAACTGTTCTCCCATTTTTAATGAGGGCCTTCAGATTCCTCCCAAATAGTGCATCTCTGCAAAGCTGTCTGTGCAAAAAAAATAAAAAGGAAGATTCTTGTAAAACTAATAGGCTGCAATTAGTTCCAGTTAATGACAGCAAGGCCAGGAATATGTTAAACAAATATAAAGCCAGTCGTTGGGGATATCGCTACAAAACAGGCCTTTAAGGGGGAAAAATGACAGTTTTTTTAGTTTTTCTGTGGAGCTCTGAGGTATTTACCTGTTAGAAAGCAATGTGTATTTATAACAAGACACTGGGAGGAAGCTTCATTCACCCCGCATCAACTCATTTAGCCATTACATGGATTTCCAAGTTGTTCAGGAAAGATAGAAACAAATTGCATTGTTCCCCTTTAAAATGAACTTGGGAGGTAAGAAAAAAGGTCCTTAAATTAGACTGTGACTGAGTTCTTTTTCTTGTGTTCCGCTGGTGAAAGCTTCATTCACCCCAGAGCAACCCATTTAGCCTTCACATTGACTCTCTGAAACTGTTCCTACGCTCTTTGTGTCTTTGGGCAAGACACTTCACCCACATTGTCTATAAATGAATGTAGTTGTTTGATTGCTGAAGAGGCAGTAGGCATGGAATGGCAGCCACGCCTCTGTCAGCACGGCTGCAGAATTAGCTTATCGGCACCAGTGTGTGAATGTTGAGCAAATCTACAGTATAATGGACTTAATTGTAAAAAACTTTGGGTATCTACACCTGTAAGGTATTGCTATTATTATCAGTATGAAACTTGCATTGGGTCCCTTTAAAAGAGTGTGGAGGTAACTAAAAACCAGTGCTTAAATTAGGCTGGGTTGATGGGGTACTTCCTCTTGTGCTGCACTGGAGGGAGGCCAAAAGGAAGCAACTGGATCGATCCACATGAAGCCAGCTCCAAAAAACCCTTACTACACTCACACACTCAGCAGGGTTTATAGTGTGCAGCATGGAGCTCTGTACGCCACCTACGCACTGTAAAAAAAAAAACACCCTTAGTCAAACAATAGGGCCGCAGTACTTGTCTTTTGAAGCGCGGCAGGATTTACTATTGTATTGTATTGTTAAAATTGAATGCACTGTTGCAGCATCCTACACCGAGAGAGAAGAAGGAAGGTGCTTTTGACTTTACTTATCTTAAAGGGGATAACAGCATGAGGTATACTTTAAAGGGGCGGTTTAGAGAGGTGATTTTTTGAATTAGGCAGTAATAGAATGTCTCTCTGCCTTGAAACAAGTAGTACATTTCCTGGTATTGCACCCAATCACGTAAGGATATGTAAAGTGTTCAATGCTTTTTTCAGTTTTAGGTTTTGATGGTGACTTTTTTCTCTTTTTTTTTGTCTTACATGCCAAGTAAGTGCAGCCATAGTATTCTTGTGACAATGATGATGCATCGTACTGACTCAAAGACGCTTATGATTCCATTATTCATTCACTCCATACACTGGTGGTGGTAAGCTACTTATGTAGCCACAGCTGCCCTGGGGCATTCTAACATAAAAGTGGCTGCCATTCTGCGCCTATGGTCACTCCAACCACCACCTAACACCAATCACACAACCACATTCCTTCAACGGCAGTACCTGGGCCAGAGACTCGAACCAGAGATTCGAACCGGCAGCTCGAACCGGCAGCTCAAACCGGCAGCTCGAACCGGCGACCCTTTGGTTGAAGAGTGAGAAACCATACATGTATGTAACTCAAACCACCTAAACTAAACCCCACCCCAATCCAACACCCCTGCAAATACCTACAAGTATAAAACTGATCCTGATAATCTCATTGGGAGTGTTTCAGAGAACTGTGGACCAGGTAAGAAAACATGTTTCAGGCATATAGGCTAGCTTTCTCGTCAGCCTTTGATGATAAAAATGCTAATGTGTTGCTAACTGCTAAAAACAAACTGCAAAGTGACAAAGTTACCCAAAACTCCTGAGTCACTCCATTCCTCTAATAGTGTACAGTGTGTTCCCCTGTACGCACCTTCCTCTCAATTTATTCCACCATGTCTCCAGAGATAAAAAGCAAAAACACTTGTTGGCTCCAAAATATTTAAAGAAAGATGAGTGCGGGGGTGAGGTTCGACTGGTGCTATGACTCACTGAGATTTCGAGATCGGAAGAAGCATGGAGTGAGGGGCGCATATAGTGGGAAAAACAATGGGGGACGGACTTTGCGGCTCAAACGGGGGTTCCCCATTAAAGTGCCTGTGACCTTTGAGAGAGAGGGCAGGGGTCTCATAGGATTTCGGTCAAAATGGAAACATAACGGGTATAGGCGCTGCAAGGGACCATTCACTGGTGCAGCCGGAGTGAAGCACAGAGGGCGGGGGGATTTTTACACACAGCAGGATTGTATTGAAGACCGTTGCTGAGTTGCTCTACCAGAGGTCAGAGCCTACATTTTCTCTTGGCTCAAATCGGTGGAGATGGAACGGATTCACGAGATGTAACTTAAGCAATGAATCACTACTTAATTCATATTGTGTTTGATTTTGGGGGCCTACAAATGAAACATGCATGGTTGATGTTCTATTACATTTATTTAGATATATACCTTCTGGCCTACTCTTTTTTTTTTGCCAGAAATGCGATCGATATGGTTGTTCAGACTTGACTAAAAACTAGCAAAAAATCAGCACATCCACAATATAATTCAGTTGACCAAATTTGACTTTTAACTTAGTGAGAGAGCTCAGTGAACTGCACTTTGATCAGTATGTCCCTGCAGGGCTACCACAGTTATTTTATGGGCTCTGGAACTTATGTGTCTGAGATGGGAAATTGAGCACATGGGCCTGCCATGTACTGAATCCACAACATAGAGCCTTGTAGATATCTGTAGAAGTAACTAACCCTAACCATCCATCCATCTGCCCCTGCCTCTATTCTCCCACTCTACAGCCCCTTCACACCTACAGTCTCTAGTCAGTATCTCTTTGTCTTGTGACTTTACACTGCGGGAGTGAGAATGCGCCGCCAGATGTGAGATACCACTCTCTCTATATCAACATCTGTGTGAGACAGAAACACATGCGGCATCATTGCTTTTCTTAGCTCCGTGGAAAAGCATACATGCATTTTGTGATGTAGAACTTCAATCAAAATGTACTGGATCATTTTGTTAAAGGATTTAAAAATGATGTGAAGTCAGAATAACATTGAATTTTCATATCTTGAGAAAATAAAACATTTTGAAGGTCTATTTTCCAGCACTACTTCTTTATGCAACTGTTTAGAGAATATGTTATGTATAATCAAAATAGTTGCTAATTACGGATTAGTTTTCCTAAGATTATAATTTTTTCCCCAAAATCCAAAGATAAGTATAATGATAAAAAATAAATCTTTGGAAACCAATAGTTGTTTTCTCATTATAATGACTTAATTATCTCAGGGTTTTGGGAAATTGATTAATAAAAAAGAATAAGCTTAGGAAAACGAATAAAAATAAGTTGCAATGTAAGTCCTCTATGGGCTTCCGTAGATTCTAGGAAAATAGGACTTTATTATTAGGTGGGTTAACAATGTTTCTGAATTGAATGCATCCTTGAATGTCTCTCTGTTGCTTGGGAGCTGTCCATGGTGCTGGACACAGATCTGAGCATGTCAGTCTGACATGTCAAGCACAAAGTTTGACCCAGTTCTTTCCAGTAAGACTAATTCAATTATCAAACTCTACTTTTTTTCTTTTCTTTTTACAACCACACAAAATCACCAAAAGGTTTTATCAGACATATAGAAAATGAAATAAACTACAAGCCATCCATCCATCCATCCATCCATCTTCTTCCACTTATCTGGGGCAGGGTTGCGGAGGCAGGCAGGGACGCCCAGACTTCCCCCTCCCCAGACACTTCCTCCAGCTCTTCCGGAGGAATCCCAAGGCGTTCCCAGGCCAGCCGAGACATGGTCCCTCCAGCGTGTCCTGGGTCTTCCCCGGGGCCTCCTTCCGGTGGGACCTGCCTGAAACACTTCCCGGGGGAGGCGTCCATTGGGGCATTCGAAACAGATGCCCGAGCCACCTCAGCTGACTCCTCTCAATGTGGAGGAGTGACTGAGCTCCTCACCCTATCTCTAAGGGAGCGCCCAGCCACCCGTCGGAGAAAACTCATTTCGGCCGCTTGCATCCGAGATCTTGTCCTTTCGGTCAGGACCCAAAGCTCATGACCATAGGTGAGAGTCGGAACGTAGATTGACCGGTAAATCGAGAGCTTCACTTTTCGGCTCAGCTCCTTCTTCACCACGACAGACTGGTACAACGACGGCCGAGAACCAAACTACAAGCTTTACAACTAAAAGGCTCACTAAAGCAACTATATGTTGAGGAGACAAGAAGAAAACATATAATACAGTTCCTTTACAACAATGACAGTGCTCTCACTGAGACAAAGAAACTATGCTGGAACTTTAAACCGTCATATGGAATGTTCAAAATTCCGGAATGGAGGCGACAGAAGTTAACTTTACAAAAAAACTATTACGGTCTTCAACATTTCTGTAAGGACCTACTACCTGTAAACTAATGTGTACATTAAATAAACATACATTGTGAGGTACATTGTGAGGTACATTCACTAATGTAAATTCAATAATGACCATTGAAAATGTATTATGGTCTTGCCTCCAGTTGCTTTCTGTTTACAAACTTTGGTCTATACACAATAGAACTAGTGAAGATTCTCAGACTAGAGCAGGGTTCCATCCATCCATCCATTTAGTTCCGCTTGTCCGAAACCGGGTCGCGGAGGAAGCAGTCTAAGCAGGGAACTCTGGCCTTCGACCACCGCCCGATCCACATTGCACCTTTTAGAGCAGGGTTATTTAACTATATTTTTTTGGGGGGGGCAAATTTGCCAGAAGGCTATGAACTTGAATTTTTCCGGAATTATCCATATCGTTGAATACAGACTTTATAGCCTATGTTCACATGGATCACTTTGTGGGGCTGTTCAGTTCAATTAAATCCTCATTGGTTTAATTGTGATTAAAATAGGAAGAAACTGTGGCGCTGAGATGATAGATGAAGATCCACGCGGTGAGTTATGGAGAAGTGTGATACAATCAGACGATGGAATATTCTGCCTTTAATTAAAAAACTATTCTGTTTTCTGTGCACGAGCGTTAGTGTGCACGTGAATCCACCTCTATGGAAGTAATCAGTGGAGCAGGCTCACTGTTTAATATAAAAGGCATCATTTCTATTTCAAATGCACACACACACACACCTCCACACACATACGCAGACACGAACACACACACACATACGCAGACACACACACACACAACCATACGCAGACACACACACCTCCACACACATACGCAGACACACACACACACACATACGCAGACACACACACCTCCACACACACTCATGCGCACACAGACCTACACACAGGCACACACACACCTACACACCCACGCTCTCACACACACACACACACACACACACACGCAGACACACACACGCCTACACACACACACACACACACCTACACACACGCACACCTACACACACGCACGCACACACACACGCACACACACACACACACACACACACATACACACACACACACTTAATCTGAGGCGACACTGTCTTTAATAGCCAGTTTAAATGACTAGTATTATAAAGCTCTTTATGAGTTGCCCGCGGCGTACAGTGCGAGATTTGAGTTGAAGCAAAAATCTGCTCCAAACTAAACTTTATGATCTGATACATCTGCTAGCACCAATTTGTGGCACTAACAAAAGTACACAACGATTTAAAGGATCATTGCAACTAATTGCAGGCTTTGTGTTTTGGTAGGCCAAGCAACAGGAATTTAAATATACAGTATATAGATAAGAATCATAAAAATGTTGTAAGTATTGAATGAGACAACCCCCATTCTCCATGTAAGAACAAGCACAAGGGGCTGTCCGTGGTGCTGAACACAGCTCTGGGCAGGTCAGTCTGACGGTCAAGTTAAAGGTTTATCCCTGTTTTCCTTTTCAATTCAATAACAATAGATGAGTAGACTAATCCGATATCATTCTCAACTTTTTTACAAGCACACAAACGAATACAAAAAGAGCTTCAAAACTATATTGGCATTCTCAGACCAAATAAAGCAGAACGCCAAGAGTCTCTCGAAAGCTGGGGCAACATACCAGCTTCTGATCTCACTAACTGCACCACTTTACCTTGTTTTGTCCAAAGACCAGTATATCGGGACTTGGGAACTCCAGGCACCATTGCACTCGTTCCATTAGTGATCGCAACACAATCTACAACCTGGTGGTCGCCACAGCCGTCTTAGCTTGCTGAGCCACTGAGGACAGATACCCGGCCTAAAGAGTGGGATTGGTTTGCACACACTGATCCCCACTACAAGGAAATTTAGCGCAGGTAGGAAGGAAGTCCCAAATATAGTAATTATTCTATCTATTATTATTAATCATTTTTCGGCTTTATTTTTTAGGACAGTAGACTGACTGGAGTGGGGAGGGGCATTCGGCAAACTGAATATGGGCCGCACGCTCTACAGACTGAGCTGAACCAAGGCCCTAATACCACAGTTTTACCATATCGTTACCATTAATGTAAAGTGCAACCCAAATATGTGGTAACACTAAGGTATATCTATAAAGCATTTACAAACATTAGTTAATCATAATGAATTAATGATGTACTAATTATTATGTTAGCAAGCAAAGAGTTAATGATTAACAATTAGATGATGAATTGTTCCCCCATCAAACTCAAAAGAAAATGTAGACTTTCCTGGACCTCTCCTTGAATACCAATGACTGAGCTGGTGAGCACATTGAATTGAAAACATCCACTAACCACCACCATCTGCTTGAGGCTTTCTTCCAGCCCAACATTTTAACACATCAGTGGGGAGCCCGGATTACCTGTGGACTCCTGTTTTCCTACACCACTCTCATTCCTTTTAAAGACATGTTAGTTGTCAGTCCTGGGGATGCACCAACAATCAATAAAGTGTATCCAGAGTGCAAGCACGGGTAGACAAAACATAACCAGACAGAAGGCTCTTCCTCTGTAGTCCAATCTGGTTACGACCTTACATCTCATCAGTATTTTCAATGTGAGGAGCGTTTGACTAAAAAGCCGGCTGATAAACGGATGTATCTTACTGAGCAGATCATGAATGAACAAGGATTTTTACCCCCCACACCGCTGCAGGGAGGCGGAGGTGAATAAAACATGGCACTTACGTAAAAGAACCATTAGTGAGAAAAATACAATCATTTATTTACTATGATGTAGCATGAGCTGGGTTATAAAGTAAAGAGTCACGGGGCTTCCACCAAGGGAACGCCAAGGTTATCAGCATAAAGGCAGCTTTTATGCACAGGGATGATATCATTTGCAGATATCACTTGCCTTTTGGTCCTGTTTAAGCTAATATTCATACTGCTCCTTTGTAATGCAACAGGTAGAAGAAGAATGTGGGTGGAGTGATCATTATATTATTTTTTATATTACTGTACAGCATATTTTTTCACGGCACTTTTTTGGTGAATAAATGAGCTTTACTTAAAGTTGCAAAACCTGATTTTGTGCAGGGAGAAAAAAGGTCTGTGTCTATGAAAGTTTGAATGTCCCTTTCCCCTTCCTCCCCTTCTCAACCATCTATCAAGGTCTCACACAAACCAGGAAGTAAGAGAAAAATTAGCAGTGGTTTCTTTATTTTTTATTTTTGAACTAAAAAAGAAAATGAGCAGTGAATGAGCTGTGAACTTTGACATAAAACATCTGCTCCCTAACATTGTTCCTGGTAGATTCTAGTTCTTGATAACTAAACAATGTTTCAACCAATCAGAGCGCTCTTGTCCTGTGGAAGTGTGTGATTGGTTGAAAACAAGTGTCCCTGCACTCTAAAACAAAAACTGTAATAACACAGTCCACAGAGGGTCTCAAAGTCTAAATTTTTTGTTTACTTATATTTATTTTCATAACATTAAAGGACATGCTTTTTTATTATGTTCGATGTGAATTTTGTAGACCCACTTGAAATCTTTGGTGACCCATATGTGGCTTCTGACCCAGTGTTTGAGAACCACTGCTTTAGAGGCCTCTTAAACAAGGTCATAAATCAATACATCTTCTAATTTCTCTCACAAAGCAACATGGGTGCTCAATCTGAAGAACTGTTTTTTGACTAGTTACATTTCCATGAGGAAGACCATGAGGATTGACCTCACAACCTCCCTGCTGAGATGCATAAAAATACAACCACCAGACTAATTCTTTGCATATAATTCAGTTATAGTGTCTAACTGCACACCCATATAGATCCTCAAACATACATGCGTCCCATTGTTCTTAAAACCATGTGTGTCCAAACCAGAGACAGAGGAGATTAGCGCTTTCTTTGCCACCAGCAAATCTTCTCTCACCATCCATGCACTTATCAGCCATGACACAATGCTAGCACCGTTGGGGACTTCAATATTAATTCCCATTGCCTGGTGAATATAAAAATAAATCCTTTTGCTAATCGTGCAGGGAGATGCTCACCGGCGGTAACAAAAAAAAAAAGTGTGTAAATTACCAACAGATTACTTCCTCCTCCGGTTTTATCTACAGGTCCAAACCGGCAGCAGGCAAATTCCTCAAGCTCTTCAAAAATTCCTGTCTAAATTCAAGTCAGACAAGGACATAAGCGGGCTTTGCAGTCTGTGTCGCGATTGTCTCTGGTAAAACAAGATACCGCTGATGCTTTGAAGGTTTCACAGAACGGTATTACCTGGACGAGATATGGGGGTGGGGGTACGGCTAGTTCTGGCATGTGACACGGGCTATTTTCGCAGGAGGATTAGTGTGCATTAGCAGCCCAAATTGACTGTATTTTGAATCTAGAAATAAATATACCAGCGCTTCCTGAAATATTTAGTTGACATCTAAAAGTAAAGGCCCGCTCGGAAGCACCAACTCAGCAAAAACATTAGCACCTCTAAGATTACTGTCTCAGCCTAGAGCCTTTTATGACTATGAATAGCTGAAGGGCCACTGAACAATGTGCTTAATAATGAAAGTCCATTTGGGGGATGACACCATTATCATATTTCAATAACATTATTATTCAGACTATCACCACTTTAAAAGCA
>JAVQKC010091662.1:15000-16410 GCA_036025475.1 Philypnodon macrostomus
TAATTTATGGAGATGGGGTCAGAGGCTTGGGTCCCTTTTGGATCCAGGGCCTTGACATGTCATATCATCTAAGAATCAAGCAAATGTGTTAAAAAAATGGATGCTGATTAAAAGAAATCATGGTCAGGGTATATCAGAGGCTCAAGTGACTCACTGGCCAGAGTAGGTGGCTATAGTATCCTTTAAAGGTTACTAGCCACCTAAGATTTTTACTGGTCACAACATACATACATATACGGTTTTATAGTTTTGCTTGTCAGTGTTTTTGTTTGGTATTGTGAGACTGGTATTGGCTAATCCCATTACCCAATTATGAGGTACTGTAGTTACCAAATAGGTTAGCCTGAACTAGTTAAAATGTACAGGTGGTGTGTTGTGTGTTGTGTGAAACTAACCACAACTAAAATCTATCTCCATTTGGCTAGTTGGCTGGTGCTAATGTCAAGCCCTGAGTCAAAGGATAGGGATATTTGACTTTTGAGAATGCTCCTACAATGCATGATAACACTGTAAAGTAAATACCTTACGTTCATGATATACTGTGATATCACTGTTGCATTATTATTTATTTATTTTGATAAATTGTACCTGAAAGTCCATATCCATAGCTTTTAGTGTGTAGCATGCTATCCACAATTTCAGTTTTTAGAGACATTTAAAGCCTATAGGAACATGCAATTTAAATTCAATTTCATTGCCATGATCTTGGTGTACAAACATGTATTTAAGTGATTTTGTGAACCATATCCCAGATCCTAAACAAAAATTTTCCCACCATCGTAATCTCACAGCTGATGCCCAAGGTCTATGCATCTCTAAAGTGGTATACAGCAGACACATCCATGCTCGCAGATGTAGCCTGAGCACCATCTTGTGCTTCACCGCGGCTAATCCTGTGAGTACACCTAAACAGGCTTATCCCGATGGCCCTCCAGCTCCCGGCGGCTCCAACAGCACATCTCCACAACTGAAGAGCCCCATTCACAGCATGAGGACCTGTCTGAGTGTCTTCAAATGACCAACATGTGCAAACAGCCAGACATCCAGCCGCTGCACCAACAGTAATCAGGATAAAGCTATGAAGAGGAAGCTTAGGTGGCACATGCTGTACAGCCTCTGAATGATTTGTGAATTGTGGGATGAATAATAAATACATAGACCATTTTTCTGTTGGTAAACATTCTAGAAAGTGTATACAGTTTTTTAATGGAGTGATCATTTCTCTATATAAAATGTATTATGGTCAGTTTAATTTCTGGGTACACTTATTAGAATGTTTACAAACACAACTAGGCATGTGCTGTCGTCCCTGACAGCAAGGTGTGTGTGTGTGTGTGTGTGTGTGTGTGTGTGTGTGTGGGGGGGGGGACCAAGTTTCATTGCTCTCTGCCAAAGTAAGTGTGTCCAGGG
>JAVQKC010091681.1:0-31775 GCA_036025475.1 Philypnodon macrostomus
TATACAACTTTTATTTTGAAGCAGCGGACCGGATGTTCAGAAAGGCTGCTTTGGCACTTACTGACAGATCTTCTTCCATCTCCATTACCAGGCGATGCAACAAACAGAGCTGCTTATGAAGACAATGATCACGTTTTGAAGGCATCTGGAAGAGCGGGATTAACCATTTCGTTTCGGTATGTTGCTTTTATTTGTTCTACATTTATCACTCCATTGAACTGAATATGAATCTGTCTGTGTACCATTTTGCTTGGTTGTCTGAACCGCTACACCGGCGAGAAGAAGCGGTGATCTGCATGCAACGCGCGTAATCCTATTCAGACAAAATAGTGTTAATGGTTTATTCATCTCATATGCATTATTTGAACTCTTGTTTGGCTCCAGCTGTGCCTCTCCTGATCAGCATGTGTGGTTAGTCAATACTTTAGATGTACCAGTGCAAGACCTAAGTTGAACCTGTGAAATATTTTATGCTATGAATTGCATATATCCTTGCACATTTCTGATCTATATCGAACATGTGAACATGTATGACATGGTATTAGTTACAGTGCAGTTGGCTCAGAAAGCAGTAGAGAGCCAATGGCAGCAGATGACTGAGAGGGTAAAATGGCTAATCTCTAGGGAAGGGGCCTGTGCTCCCTAAACCGCATTTCTTTGATTTATCACAGCAAGAGCAGCTGGTAGTTCAGGTCAGAGATGCTGTGACCTCTCAAGTTAAATGGCCCTCATTTTGTTAGGGCTCTGTCCGCGGTTCTGAACCTGTGACACTGGAGCTGATGTTGTCCCCAACAGTGTTACAATTGTTATCATAAGTTCAAGCATCTGGGTGGATTTTCCTCCTTCTGCCAAAAAGCTTCAGAATAAAATAGCTGTAGTTTGTTAGTTGTTGATAATATTGCAGTGTTATTAGTGTATAGCAACCAGTTTAATTGTCTTGGAAAAGTCTACATGCCTGCACTTTTCAAACTGCCTTTGTGTGCTTGGACAAGACACTTAGCTATGATGAATGTCTAAGTGTGATTCTTGTCGTGTTTTGGTGGTGTCGTTGGCACAGTATGGCTGCCATGGCTACACCAGTGTGCCCACCACCAGACTGTGGAGTGAATAAAAACGGACAGAAGTTTTTTCAATTCTCAAAGAACATTAAGTAGATTTTTGCCTTTCCTCTTAAAATCAGACGTTGTTATTATAATGTGCTGACCATATGTGTGTAAGATAGTCAGTTTATTAGTTAAATGTATTCTGCATGCATTCAGAGTCTGCACATGTGCCTAAGTGAGTGGCTAATTTAATTAATTGACATGACAAATTGGTGACACTCAACTGATTTGTAGCCCCCCCCCTTTAGCATGTGTCTGACCGTCCAGACATCTTCTCAGATGTATTTAATTATCCCCAAACCTTAAGTGGCCCTTTCTTCATTTTCTGTAGTATTACGGAATAGTCCATTGTACACAGCCTGGCAAGTCACATCTGCTGCACCCATATCGCTCTGTGATTAAGGGTTAAACAATTAAAGCCACCTGCCTCAGTGATCTATACAGTTATTACAAACTCCACTTTTAATGTTTTGATCAATGCAATAAAAATCGAATTCTTCATCTCTCCTGGCCTGGCAGAAACGTATACTGAAAGCATGCATTTCTTTCCTGGGCACGTCTAGATCCATTGTGGGACAACATGCTGGAGTGTAATTGGAGCTTGAGATAGGATCCTCATAGGGGATCAGGGCAGAAATGCAGGCCATGTTTCCATAAAGGCCCACGGGACAGCACTCTCAGCAGTGTGACCTTTGGCAGTGGCAAAAACGTAGACTGTCAGTACATGCTGCATTTGAGTAACATCCCAAAGAGGGGTGCAATCAGATCAGATTGATGTATAGCTTTAATTTTACAATATTGATAATTTTGCAATATTTTGATGCAAGTTCAATTAAGCAGAAATATTTCCTTTATTCACTACTTAAAATTGCTTAAACATTTTAACACTAAAACAAGGCCAAAGAAGGAAATGAAGAACAGTTTGTTGGTATTAGGATATCAGTAATTTTGCATGCGTGTATGTCCCACTGGATACATTCATAGAGTCTTAGTTCAGTCAAGTTAAATATAGTGTATCTTGCAGTATCCAGGTCATATTTCCTATTTACCGACAGATCTTAGTCAACCAGATCTTTTCACAAGGACTGACTGGTATCTTTTTCATTCATAATGTTTTTGTTCATCGTCTGTTTCCGTGAGGCTTTATGTGAGACTCTGTATTTTTAATTTGGGTTAGTCCTGATTTTTCCTGGTTTTGCCATCAGATTTTTTTGTTAGTTGTATGTCTATCGAATTACATTGGCAGTTTACAACACAAATGAAAGTGTTCTTTATTTAGAATATAAGAAAAAATAGAAAAATCTAGTTAATTAGTTAATGTCTTTGCTGTGTTAATATTCCAAACACATGCAGTGGTGAGCTGGTGACTAAAGTGCCTCTAATAAATGAAGAGTGAATGATTGTCCTTTTGTCTTCCTTGCACTGACAAGAGTGTGCCCCACCAAAGGCCCATAGTTGCTCAAGATAGACTTCAGCCATTCACAACCTATAACAGGAACAGGTGGGAGAAGATGGATAAATTCTCGTGGTTTTGCTTGCTTGAATTAGCAGAATGTGGTTTTGTGAAACTCTATCAAGCTTTACTTCTCTATGACCAAGTGCTGAAAAGACCCCATCACAGACACAGCACTGTACGTAAGTAGTAAGAGCAACAACATAATACTTGGTTGACTCTACCGCTCACAACCTATAACCAAAGGCTGAATGGATGATGACGGATCACAAGCTAAACCCTTTCCAAGGGGGTTACAAGGTTAACAGCCCTTATTAGCACGGCAAAAGAGAATCCAAAGAGCAGCCCATTGAGTGCTGAGAGAGGTGTTCGAGGTGGAAATGAATGGTTGTGGTTATTGTGATCATATAATAGTTTCAATCCACTATAAAAGTGTATTAAGAGCTGGATAATATAAGAACTACAAAAAGCAGTATGAAGTATGTTGAAATATTGCAAAAGAAAATTTGATGACTACCTGTTTTGACATAATGCTAAGTAATACACATCTAAATCCAGGACTAAATCCAAACTAAACCAAGACCAAACCAAGTCTTAAACCAGGTCTGAGCTCGGTCTAAACAAGAACTAAATTGGGACGAAATCAAGACAAAAAACATGACCTTAACAGCTCTAACGTGAATAATGATTTTATGTTTCAATTGTCTTATTGGCTTATATCAGTCACAACACGTCTGTGACACATAGTAGCATAGACATTGGCTAAACAGAAAACGCAATAACCATAATGACTTAATATATTGTGAAACCCAATGTATCTCATGCTCTCGGTCATCTGTGCCGCAGGAGGAGAGGCGGTTATGGCTCCACCAAACCCTGCAGAGTTAGATTAACTTAAATGCCCTTGTTATTGTACATAATATGGATTTTGCACTTCATTTTGTAGCTTTCTGGAACACAGCTCAAATTGCACTTTCTTTACTGCGTCACTGAAACGGCTGTAGACAATATCAGGGCTGTTTTTGTGTGTAGCACTTAAGGCTATTAGCTTGGTGCACTGTGTTGAGTTACAGCTGGACAAGCCTCACTGAGCTCCCGGTCTACACTGCCACGAGTCACCAGTGTGCAGCAGCAGCAGGCAGCCAAAGTTATTGATTACAAACAAACAGGAAAGCTCCCACATACATCACCTCCTCCACCAATGTATTGAATTCTTTAAATATGGAAGAATTCCCTGGTAACAGGATAGCAGAGTGGAACAACTGATAGTCAAACTTATGGCCACTTTATTAGGTAGACCTATTTACCTGCATGTAAGTTCAAATAGATAATGAGAAGTATGCAAAAAGCCAATCATATATTTAGCCATACAAATATGTTTAGAACAAGCCTACATAAGTACAAATAAAGACACAAGCCCAGTCAATATTCATGGAGTGGCAGTTTTGTTGGTAAAAAGAAATGCCCTGTTGATACCACAGGGGAGAGCATAACAGAACATGGCACCATTAGCTCAGATAACCCCCCGGTTCATCAAGGTCGGCAGAAAACAATCTCTGAACGAACAAGATGAGAAAACATAAAGTGTCTTTTTGTGTATCAACACCATATGTCAGTATTGTCTGAGAACCTATATCCCCAAAGTGTGGTGTTTACAGCTCCCCAGAGACTACCTGCCTCTCATTCCAATAACGCCTGTGTAGCAAATATAAACCTCTCATGTTGTAGGCGGTGGTAGGCATTCGCCCTGCAACCAGAGGGTATTGTCATTGTGTCCCTGGGCAACCCACACTGCCTATGAATGATTGCGGTCGGAAGGGCCGTAGGTGCAAACTGACAGCCACGCTTCTGTCAGACTGTCCCAGGGCAGCTGTGGCTACACGAGTAGAGAGTGGAGTGAATGAATAATGCAATAGTAAAGGATCTTTTGGGTATCTTTAAGTATTACGCATTATTGTGACGTTACACCAGGATGGCATCTGTGTACTTCAACAGCTCTGTGGCAAATTTAAAAGCTAAGCATGGATTTATAGTATGCATAGTATTGGTATTTTTTAGCTTTTTAGACTATTGCTATCAGTGTCTTCATATAAGCATTTTAACTACAAATTCAATGTATATCCAAACCAAATTTCATCCTGATACTCAATACTATTTCTACGTTTCCTTTTTTATTCATATGAACACGGTCATTGTTGCAGTAAAAATGGCGGTGAAGAGCGGAGCATAAATGAATGCACTGTGGCACAAGATATTACAACACACACCCCTATTGTATAGTCGAAACTGTTATAAAATATTGATTGATTGATATAATAAACTAAACTTAAGTAATAGAGGGTCCTTTGGAAAATGCCTACAAATAAATTATTTATACAACAATGAAATATTATCCGATGACCTTTGAAAAAACTTGTATGGCTAATGCAAAAGAGTCCAGCAGGCCACATGATTTGGTCTAATGTTCACCAGTTGGATTCCCCTGCTACAGAAAAAAAGATTTGACAAAATAAAATAATGCAAAAACAATCAAGTTTAATGGCATATAGCAAATGGGTCTTACTGTGTTATAGATCTATATCATTAGCCCATGTCTTGTCCCTAATGACCAAATGAAATTGGATGGGCCTGCCTCCGTTACAATCCTCCCTTTGCACCAATAAAATGATATTTTGAAAACAAAGCCAATTATATTAGATTGCGTGCGTGGTGCAGCAGGAAGAGGAGCAGTCAGGCCTTTTCTGTCATGGCACCGTGGACGTGAATTTCTTCCTGCAATAATGGGTTCTATCACAGGGGTCATCACGTGGGCAGGGGGGGGAACCTGATTAGATGATATGCAGATGGCTCATAGTGTAGTCTGTGAAGATGGACAGATTATTTGTTCATCAAATCTTTGTTGGATATAGTTGTTTGCATATAAGGTTGCACCTATAAAGGCATCAAGGCATGTGGCAATAACAATTTTAAGATATTTTTGTAACACCAAGACATGCCTGCTCTTGTTAGATGTGTGGAGGAGACTAGACCAGAAAGAACTGAATAGCATAGAGCAGCTCCAATAGCTTAAATGTTTGTTAAAGTCTTCTTAGTCCTGATTTTAGTCCTGGTTTAGTTCCAGGTTAGTCCATTCAGTCTTTACTGTATTTATCAGAAGATAATTTTGTGGCCCTATTTTAGACCTGTATTTGTATCTGGTATCCGCATAGGCCTATATATAGATGGCCAATGTTAACCAGTTGTGCAAAAGGATCACTTTTATTTTTAATATTTAGGTTAGCCAGAGAAAGAAAAGCCAACTCAAAAAGTCTCACTTTATTTTTCAATATTTTGTCCCTATTTATGGATTAAAATTCTATTTAAAGCAGTTATTTCTTTATATCTAAACATAGGAAACATCCTATGAAACATGTTTACAAAATATCGGCTAAAATCAGGTAAAATGAAATTGTAATTTATTTTCAACTACTCAACAGGGGTATTTTTGGGACTGAAGCATGTAGCAGCTGCTGTCTTTGAGCTTTGAGTACAGTCTGATTTTGATCACCAGTTATTACAGGACTCATAGAGGCGTATAACACTTTTTAGATTAATGAGCAGAACTCAGCACTATTAATATGGTTTTTAGACTTGGGCTTTCATTGTGAAGGAAGATTTTGGCCATATATTTCAAATTCTAGTCACAGTGTGCTCACATAACTTTCCTTCTGTCTGATCTTCACAGTTGCTGTTGTGCCTGACTTAATGTGTATTGATTTCAGCAGATGTGGCGTGGCCGGCCTGATATCAAAATGGTGACTCATACATTTTTATCTGACCGCTTTAAGATCATTGTCTTTCTCTGCCCCATAGCTGTGTCTTATATACAGAGGTCCCACTCCCTTCTTACTGTTAGCTAATTATTAATGGCCTGTTATGTCCTCTCAGGTATGTCAAAGTGCACTTAGGCAGTGTGGATCAGAAAGGTCTGTTGGACTGTGGTATGTGTCATGGTCACAGCTGAGCAGTTCATTCAAAGGTTTATTGGAGACCACAAAAGAAGGCAGCAAAAGACCAAACAGGTTTGATCAAATATAGCTTTAATTATTTAGTTATGTCAAGTTTTGTATGCTTAAATGTGTTGATAATATGCTCACATCCTGGGCAACACCCAGTTGGCCTTGGACAGAAATTTAAAGGGACAGTAACTAAAATTACACTAAAGTGATCGGTGAAAATCAGATCCGGATTAGATTTAATTATTTAAAAAAAAAAACATAAATATTCTCTCTATTTTCTGTTCCCTACATTTTAGATTTCAGAGTATTTTATTTTGTTAGCATTCTACAATCTTTGGCGTTAGTCAGCTTTACACATGGACCCTTAAACCATAAACCATGCTTAACCTTGGCTTGCATACTGACAGATAAGGAAGAGGTAGTGAGGTGTGGCAGCGTGAAGTATGAGGACTCTTTGCCGTTGTGAAATGTGTTATTGGTTGTCCAACTAATTAATTTAAGTCAGTTATTTATGCTAAAACTGATGTTGGAAATGAATCATATGTCAGTTTTAGACCCATTTCACCAGTGCTTGTAACTTTGTTCATATAAATTGCCTTTAGTGTTAGACATGTATTTTGTTTTAATGCTGTTTGATGACTGCTTTGAAACATTTATCCCATACAATGCTATCAGTGTCTTGTATAACAATTACAGCCATTCTCTTAAGCAACAGTGGCTTAAGATTCTTTTCTTGAAGGTTATTTGAGCACAATTCAAGGAAGTGCAAGTACATTTCAAGTTTCGTTTCTTATTACGGTCCTGTGCCTTGACCGTGGCGTGAAACAAGATCAAACCTTAAAGGCCTGTCCATGTTAGGCCAGTTGGTCATCTTCTTTATCTGTTTACACTGCATTGTGAATTACTGATGAATAATACACGCCATACACTGGTGGTGGTAAGCTACTTGCCACACTTACCTAGCCACAGCTACCCGGGGGCAGTCTGACAGAAGCGTGGCTGGCATTTTGCGCCTATGGCCCCTACGACCACCAGTCACACAACCACATTTATTCATAGGCAATGTGGGTTAAGTGTCTTCCCGAGGGACGCAACGACAGCTCAGGCAGGAACTCGAACCGGGGACTCAGACCGGCACAAGTTTAGCTTAGTTTTTTTGTGTGTCTTATTACGTTCCTGTGCCTTGACCGTGGCGTGAAACAAGATCAAACCTTAAAGGCCTGTCCATGTTAGGCCAGTTGGTCATCTTCTCTATCTGTTTACACTGCATTGTGAATTATTGATGAATGGGACTCTATTTATAGGGACTCAGCTGAATGTGAGGAGGACAGCGGAGGCGGCACACTTTGTCCTGAGGGAATGAAAACTTGCTGCTTTTGGCTAAAGTGGCAAACAACATCTCACTCTAGTGTAGCTAGTGGTCCATTAAAGATGTAGTCCGTAAGTGTCCTAGAATAAAATCATATCATATATTACCACATTCATTTTAGCCTGTTTAGCTTTGAGGTTGTATATTTTGCTTAAGAGGAATGTTCCCAAGTGGTATTATAAAAGTTCATTGTTTGTCAAGGGTTTTGTCTTCCTTCCGCTTAGCTGTCTGTGGCTTCTCTGTGTGAATATCCCAGACAGTAAAAGACTTCATGCCAGTGGGGTTGGCACAAGGATCAGGCTTATTTTGCTTCTCTACTTCATTGCAGGTTCAGTTATTGCATAGTGTTTAAATCATTTTTATGAGAATGGCTTATGTCCAGAGGTGTGTAGTACCCAGTTACATTTACTCAGTTACATTTACTTGAGTAACTTTATAAATGAATTGTACTCTTGTACGCTTTACTGCACAATACTTTTTACTTTTACTTGAGTAATAGTATTTTGAAGTAACTGTACTCTTACTTGAGTAAAATAAAAGTGCTTTTACCACCTCTGTGTGTCATGTAAGAACAGCTTTATGTGAAAAATGTGATGATGTGGGAATTCTGTTCCTTGTGCCTTCATTTTTGAAAATATAATTTATATTTTTAGTTTATCTTTTGAAAATATCTAAATCTGTTTATTATCTTTTATTTTTTTTGCAGATTACAACTAAATGAAGCAAATAATCTGACTTTACTTTTCTACTCTTACTCGAGTAATTATATGAATGAGAACTTTTTACTTTGACTTGAGTAACATTATTTTGAAGTAACGGTACTCTTACTTGAGTAAAATCATTGGCTACTCTACCCACCTCTGCTGATGTCCTGTGAGTTTTATTCGTACAAGATACAGAAGCCTGTCCTTCAGCACTGGTGACACTTATACCAAGCTTATTCTGTCAGCAGGTTTATTATTAGCTGTCTACTTCATTCATTTCTTCATTTAATTCATCCTTTAATGAGCGTCTTGTCAACGGCAGGAGCTAGTGTTTGACTTTCATGCAAATGAAGTAGTAGAAAGTACAAGGAAGGTGCCTTTATTGTTTAGTACTCTACCTATTGCCAATAAACACTAAGAAAAAAGTGCAGCTGCAATTCAATGAAAAGTTCCAGTTTCTGTGCTATAACTGATCAAACTAACATTTTTGTCATGATCAGTAGTTTCCTGTTTTATTTTGTGACTTGTGTTTTGGTTTTGCTTTCTGTGTTTCCTCCCTCCTGTTTGATTACCTGCCACACCCCAATGTTTCACCTGTGTCTCATTGTCCTTAGTATTTAGTGTCTGTGTCTTCCCCTGTTCAGTGTTAGTGCATTATATTTGTCACGGTGTAGGGGATATCCAGGGGGAAAAAAGAACCGAAATGCAGACTTGCGAGGATCTTTAATATAACACAGACTGTAACAAATGGAGTCCAAAAACAGGAACAAAACGTACTCAAAAACCGGGGAGCCTTAGAACAGTGGATGAACACGCACAACAGAGACACTGACCCACTCATTGACATAGATACAATGCAACAGTTACAATTAAGTTTTTCATTCACTCCATACACTGGTGGTGGTAAGTTACTGAAGCCACAGCTGCCCTGGTGCAGTCTGACAGCCACCAAACACAACCACGCTTATTCATAGGCAATGTGGGTTAGGTGTCTTGGCCAGAGACACAATGACAGTATGCGCTCAGGCGGGGACTCGAACCGGGGACCCTCTGGTTGCGAGCACCTATCCACTGCATCCATTAAATAACAATAATACATTTTATTTATAAATAAAAGCCAAATAAAATATTCCAAATCTCTCCACATTACAATTTTGTATTTTTACTATACTATAATACACCCACTTGTACCATTACTGCTCTCTTTGGGATTTATTCAATTACTTTGACACGCTGCTCATCATTTATTTAGTTTTTTGTTTTGTTATACACTATATTAAACCTTATATTCCCTCCATCACAACTAGCATTTATGTATTACTGCTCTAACCATACTGTACACTATACCTCCTGCTATTTCAGTAGCACCAGCCCTCAGCTCCTTATCCCCTCCCCTTTTGTCTCTGCTCCATTCACTCATACCAGCATCACAGCATCATACTAACCCCTCTTTACTGTCCGGAGCTAGTCATCTATCTATCCATCCCACTGTCCACAAGAAGCTGATCTGGTTGAAGGATCTCTCACGTGTCTCTTAGCTTTAGCCTTAGCTTCTGCTGCTGTGCCACGCTGATGGAGCACCCGGGGGTAAGCTTTTGTTGTTGTAGTAGAGGGGGGTGTCTGGCTGCCCCACTCGTTCTGCCTTTTGTCTCTGGGTCATAGTATTTTGACTTGCTTTGTGCACTTGCTTCAGACATCGTGCATATTCCTTTGAAGTAGTCAATGTTATAATGTCTTCTTTTGGTCTTGATGGTACAAATATTCTTGTAATGGGCAGTCATAAACAAATACAGTCACTATTTTGCACTGTGCTTCTATTGTCTAATGTATTTTGTGCTGAATTCCTTAATATTGGATAGACAATTGACTTATAAGAAGCTGTCTATGCTTTTTGCTATTGCTTCTTTGCGAGCCAAACAAGAGGTCCCCCGAACAAAAGCCCCCACTTGGCACGTAGCTAATGGATTAACCAAGCATGATAAACACCCACTTCTATGCTGCCCACTCCCCTCTTGGCTGCATCCGGCCCATCGCTGTTTTGTGTGCATTTCCTTTGGATGAACTGGATTTTTTTTTTTATTGGCACATTCGCTATTTTATATTTTATACATTTTATAATTTGACAAAAGTAGAGCTCCATTCGCCAGCACATGGTTGACCCAAATACCCATACAGATCCCACCCCTCCCCCTGACCTGCTATCAAAGCTCATCTCTATTGTTTCATGTCTTCAATTTTTAATATGTTTTAGCATTAAGTGAATCTCATAATACTAAATAACAGGTCATTATTAATCACATATCGACTACCACAGTAATGTTTTGTCTGCAGTTTTCATGTGCATTTGATATCCAAGCAATGAATGAATGTTTTTCAAGATTTGTTCAATTCTTTTTGTATTTATCCCATAAGTGCACAATGTCTAGGCATACCTGCTGCCTCTGAGCCATAAAGTTGATTCTCAGGCCGACTGTCACTTGTTACAGTTGGTTTTCTCTGGGCCCCCTCCCACTGTGCAAACAGATGCATGGACAGTGGCAGAGGTTTGTGAATAAGATAAGTAATATATATGGAAAAATAAAGAAAGTGTTTTATGAATGTAAGTCTTGGGTGACAGGTGCCACCTCCCAGTTCTGCATGGAAGCTATAATATTGCTTTCACTTTTAGATAGGCCTGTGTTTTTATATTTTCATATATATATTTTCAGGTTAACGCACATTTGTAGCTGCTAAGCAAATCAGCATGTAGTTTACCTCACATTTCCATTGTTGCTTTTATTTAGCTTTTATGAACAGTTTGAACATGTGGACCTGCAAGAATAACTCCTTAAACTCTAGATAGTTGTAAATGCATTTTATTCTGAAAATCCCTGCACTTTATAGCAAGACTTTTGTGTGAGTGCTGTATAATTTACAAAAGGCCAGAGTGTTTATTCACCAGCTTCTATCACTTACGAGCTGAAAGGTGGGGGAAACGTCAGCACACACCAGTTCATTGATAAAACCATGCTCTAAATATAATGGTTTGTTCCTGTGTTGACATTTACAAACACAGAAGAGGTCGTTGTCTGGAGCTGGCATTTGAATGAATACATTATCTCAACTCTCTTCTGGTTTAATATCTGTATTATTTACATATAGTACATATAGTCTCTTCTTTGTGTAACTATCATCAGAAACAACTCTACATTTGGTACTCGACAGGCATTTTGTTTTTTATTTTACTTTTTAACTACAAAAAGTCTTAGGGATAATTTTATAAATGGGGAACCAGTCATTGTGTTCATATATTGAAAATTATGGAAACAATAACAACCAATACCCCTGTCTTACTGTTAATAGTTGTATGCAGCTTCTAGTAGAAATGAGCATAATTAATTACTCATCTGCAGTGCATTTATACTTACTATTGTATCATTAAGTGTGCAGCCATGGTAATGCAGAGCCTACTGTTACTTGTTCAAATGATGTTTTTTGATGATCCATTTTTAGGACAGATGACATGTTCAGTATGTTTACACTGCCTGTGCTTCTGTTTCAGTGCATGAGGAAAACCACTCTGCCGCACACCACAGCCTGAAGTCTTTTTGCCAAAACTGGGACCATGTCTGGAGGTTACGACGAGACCGCCTACCAGGAGGAGACAACCGACAGTTTCTGGGAGGTGAGGCATGTACCGATAATATCACTGTGAGGGACTGGGTATGCCCTGCTTGTTTAGCACTCCTAAAGTCACATAAAAGCCTGTTTGGATTTTGTCCTAGGTTAGCATGGAACAAAGAAGGATTTAATATATTGTTGGAAAATGTTCAGTAATGAAGTTCTGACCACACAGTTAATATAAACTCACTGACCATTTTATTAGTTAGAGCTTGTGTGGTCTTCTGCTATCATCTGATTCCTCGTTGTTGCATGTATGTACAGAGATGATCGTCTGCAGACTTGATTGTAACTAGTGATTATTTGAGAAACTGTTGAAAATGTTTTTCAGAACTTCAACCCTAAAGAAGGTTGTTCATGGGAATAAAGATTTGCAGTGTTACCATGTTGCTCATAAACTATATGTAAGACATTGAACAGGTGTACCTAATAAATTAGAGAGTATTTCTACATGGTCCCTGACAATATAAGCAAAACCTGAACCAAATGTTAGGTATGGTATGATGAATTGGACTGGCTTTCTCAGACACAATTACATCATTAAAAAGGCTTATGTACAAACAGTCTCAAGTAATTTGAAGAACAACTTCCCAGAAGTCAATTCATTATTTATAAGAGCTCCCGTCTGTCAACAACTGAGGTAGAGGCGCCTCATGTTGATGGGAGATAATGTCCTGGTTGTGTGCCACCCTCATCTCCTCCTCTCTGAATCGAGGCAGTGTTTTCAGAAATCAGCAAAGGTGCCAGGTTCTAGCAAGCAGCCACTACATCACCGTCAGTCACTGCATTAGACCAAAGGGCTGCTGCAGTGGTGCCTGTTACTGCTGACTCGACTCGATGCAGCTAACAACAGGGATAGTGTGGAATAGGTTAATATGATGTCCCAACATATAAACGGGGCTTTATGTTAACACAGGTTTTTATTTTAATGAATCACTACAAAATAAGCGGCCAGTGAGAATAAGTCTTACTAGCCAGAATTATCATCTACCAGTGTTTAGCTAGTGTTAATGTCAAGCCCTGATTATAAAGACCTATTGGGTTTTTATTGGGTCTGGGGGAAATGTACAAAATTATATGGTAGAATCTGCTAATGGAATGGAAATGAAATGGTGATCCTTTGTTGTTAATAACTGGTAATATGGTTAATATGGCTCACTGGCCCCATCAATATAAAACAAAAACTGACATAAAGTTCCCTCCGTCAACGGTAATTGACTGCATTTATTGAAGTAAAAGAATTTTTTTACTAGAGCAAAGCAAAGTCATAATAATCTCAGCAAGCTAATCATCACTAACAAAAATGATCTGGTTCAATGTTAGTAGATTTTCTGATATTTTGTTTTAAAATAGTGTCTAACCTAAACCTGCAATATTACTAGTCCGCCATCTGAAAATATGACATCATGACATCATGACATTATAGAACGTAAAGAAAACCTTTACAAACATTTGTGCCTGGGGACTTTCATTCACTTGACATGCGAGTGATAGTATAAGTAGGAGTATAGGTAATCCTCTATTACACATTATCCCTACAGCAGCACAGATGGAGCAGTCCTTCCCTGCCTCTTTGGTCTGTTTTGTCTCGAGGCAACGCTAACATTTCCCTGGGAGGCTCCTGTGGCCAGAGGATTGTAAATTATAATACATTAACAAACACAGCCATTGGCCTTTATTGCTTGGCCTTGCATAACTCCCCCCACAGCAGCATGTTGGTCTTTTTTCAATAATCCCCTCCTGACTCAACGATATCCCGTCAGCTATTACATGGAGCTATAAAAGTGACAAATAAATCTTTGGCATTGAAAGAAAATATAATCCAATGAAGTATTTTTTGTATAAATATTTTAATGCAAATGTTCAAAGTCTAATGTTCTATTTTTAGTTAGGATTTTGTAATAAATGTATTTCTTTCACTGATTTCAAAATGGTACGTTATAATAAGTTTATTCTATGAACTCTAGCCACCATTATTATGACATATATTTCACATTTATTTTGTTTTGATTGTAGCCACTGCCAAATGTTCTAATAATAAATAATAATAATGCATCATTTTTATATAGTGCTTTACAATTACATTATTCATTCACTCCTCAGTCACACCCGGTGGTGGTAAGCTACTCGTGTAGCCACAGCTGTCCTGGGGCACACTGACAGAGGCGTGGCTGCCATTCTGCGCCTACGGCCCCTCTGACCACCACCATCACACAACCATGTTCATTCATAGGCATTGTGGGTTAAGTGTCATGCCCAGGGACACAACAACAGTTCGGGCGGGGATTCGAACCGGCGACCCTCTGGTTGCAAACACTTACCCACTGCACCACTGCCGCCCCTGTTCTATTGAATGTTTGGGTTTTATGATAGAGAAAATCTTCGTGAGGGGACTTTTTTGTTTTATTTCTTGTACATGAATTCTATGTTAATGAATGAAAGAGTTTACTTGTTTACCGTTATTTTGTTTATACTAGGTCGGAAACTACAAGCGAACAGTGAAGCGAATTGATGATGGTCACCGACTCTGCAATGACCTGATGAACTGTATTCAAGAGCGTGCCAAAATAGAGAAAGCCTATGCTCAACAGTTAACTGAGTGGTCCAAAAGATGGAGACAGCTGGTGGATAAGGGTAAGTAAGGGTAGAAAATACGCATTGTGCATCCATAATACCTTATCAATCAATAACATTTGCTTGATTTAGGCCCTCAGTATGGCACCGTTGAGCGAGCCTGGTTGGCGGTGATGACCGAGGCGGAAAAGGTGAGCGAGCTCCACCAGGAAGTGAAAAACAACCTGATCAACGAGGATTTTGAGAAGGTAAAAAACTGGCAAAAAGACTTGTACCACAAACAAATGATGGGAGGATTCAAAGAAACCAAAGAGGCAGACGAGGGCTTCAAGAAAGCTCAGAAACCATGGGCCAAGAAGCTGAAAGAGGTCGGTAAATGTCCAGCTGAGTATGACACTAAAACATTATCTGAAATATAATGTTATTTATTATACGCGCTTAGCTTGAAACTGCCAAGAAGTCCTACCACATGGCCTGCAAAGAGGAGAAACTGGCATCCACAAGAGAGGCCAACAGTAAAGGGGAGGCCTCAGTGACGGCGGATCAGCAAAAGAAACTACAGGAGAAAGTGGACAAGTGCAAACAAGATTCTCAAAAGGTTGTTATAATGACTTGATACTTGAATACTTCCTGGTTTGTAAATGTATGAGGCAGCGTGGGCGTGAGAGGCAGTAGGAATGGTTTGAGAAGAATGGAGAAGGAGGGGAGCAGATTATTGAAGATGTTTGGATGTTTCACAAAATCAGATTAAACCCAGTATCATGAGCTATTATTACTATTATTAAGTGTTTTAAATCTGCTTCACTTATTGCTGCAGTGTAGACTAGTGCAAACCACACACAAGGATGTGCTCATGAACTGCTGTCAAGTTGAATGTTCAGTTTAGTGTCAAAGTCATATCACCCACACAGGGTTGTTCATTTTACTCATTGTTTTTTAAGGCTAAGGATAAGTACGAGAAGGCCCTGGATGAGCTGAACAAGTGTACGCCTCAGTACATGGAGAACATGGAGCAGGTGTTTGGTCAGTGTCAGCAGTTTGAAGAGAAGAGGCTGGCCTTCATCAGGGAGATGCTGCTGGACGTCAAACGCCACCTCAACCTCACAGAGAATCAGAGGTATCGAGAAGTTTATCATAGGGGTGGGTTATATGGTAAAAATATAATATAACAATTTTAGCCCTGGTCACAATTTTATTTCATAAAATTATTTTTTATATAGTCAATCTTTACCTGTATAACTCGGGGGGGAAGATTATGGTATAACTATAATACATTTATTAAGAGTGCAATTTTCATTATATTGGCGAAACAACAATACTATGGAATCACGTTGGTCCGCGCCTGCAGATCCATGTTTGTCATGGTTTGAAGGCGGGGCCTCTTAATTGCTTGTTAACAATATAAAAAACCCTTAGAAATCACACAATGTCTGATTAAGGTGCCAGTTGTAGCAGACGTATGGGGCTGTTTCGCCGATATATTCGCCTAGTTTTATTTTATAAAAATCATCATACTAATTAATACTATTTATTTATTTTTTTATTTTTTATGAATACTGTTACAGTAAAAATGACAGTAAAGAGCAAACCATAACTAAATGCACTGCAGCATGATTATCACTGTATAGTCTGCAGTTAGTTGTGAATGTAGTTTTAACTGTTGTTCTGCTCATATTGTCCTATAGTTATTCTACAGTATACAGAGAACTTGAACACACCATCACATCAGGAAGTCCACAAGAAGATCTGAAGTGGTTTAATAATACTCATGGTCCTGGCATGCATATGAACTGGCCACAGTTTGAGGTATGATCCAACAAATAAATAAACAACATCATAGTAACGTATTTGACATTTCAGATCTCTTAAATGGTCTGTCTTCTTACAGGAGTACAACCCTGACCTCGCCCATAGCATTACAAAAAAGGAAAAGTCAAAGAAAGGAGGAGATGTTGTGACACTAACAAATGTCTCACAAGGAGTGAACCATGCTCAGTCTGGGGACAGAGGGAGGTGAGAATGCTATTATCAATGTCACGTTTTGAAAATCATGTAGAAAAACGTGTGCACAGTATCATTCTAATGTTTGAATACACTACTTTGACTAGGACTGTAGATGTACTTTTTAAAATAAATATATGCAAAGATTAAAGAGTTTTGTACAAATAGTCTTTTATAAATAGGAAGTGTGAGGTTTGAAACTAATATTGATCAAGCATAATTTATCTAACTGCTTCTCTTAATAGGATTGAGAATTACATATTAGGGCAAAGAAAAACAAAGGAATGTGCAGAAAATAGAACTAAATTCAAAATAAAAATGGACATATTTAGGGCTAAATCTCGGTTAGCGGCTCTGAAATAGGACGAAAATAGGAATTAACTGAGTTTTAACCAGGACTTTTCTATTTAGATCCTCCACAATCTGACAGCACTGTGAATGCATTTAGGAAAGTGTGTCCAAACATTTGACTGGTGCTGTACATCTTAAAAAACTATGAGTAAGACTAACAGAAGTGTGTGATTTTGTCTCTTGTCATTTAGTGTTAGCAGTTATGAGAAGAACCAGGCGTTCACAGCCTCAACAGAGTGGTCAGACGAGGATCAGACAGCTCCAAACTCTGGGAACGACACAAACGGAGGATCAAACCCTTTTGATGAAGACGTTGGAAAAGGAGTGAGAGTCCGAGCGCTGTACGACTATGACGGACAAGAGCAGGACGAGCTGACCTTCAAAGCAGGTCAGAAGGTTATTGTATGTTTTTAAAATGTTGCAGTTATATTTTATGATGTCAATAGTTGGTACTTTTACACTCACTTAAGAAAATCCTTTATTTATTCTATTTATTAATAAGGGAACTATAAATACATAGTACTGACTGACTTTTACAGTCTACACTGATCAAATGTGGCACTTTTAATTTAGTTGCAATGACAATAAAGCTTCTTATCTGATTTGCTTGAAAAAGTTGAGCTGGACGTTGGTTCTCTCTCACATTTCTGTTACATTCTCATGCCTGATGTCTATTGACTTGTGATAAATATTTGGGTTAGCAAGCAGTTCAACTCATGGTACCTAATAAGTGTACCTAAAAGTGGACAGTGGGTGTAAAATTCCTACAAAATATGAATAGTCCTGGCCTCTTTATGTCCCTCTGTCTGTCAAAGGTGATGAATTGATCAAGCTGGAGGACGAGGATGAACAGGGTTGGTGTAGAGGTCGCCTTGACAACGGGCAGCAGGGTCTGTATCCAGCCAACTACGTGGAGCTCATCTAACTCTTCTTATTTGTGACTGAAGCGTCAAACTGCACATTGCCAGGGACTTGAAAGCAAAGCGTCCTTTTCCTGTCGGGTATAAGTGAGCTGTGTCTTCACGACTTCACAGAAAAATCACACAAGAACTGACTGTATTTGACCTTCCAGTACTGCAGCTCAAACTCATAACTTTGTGTGTAGCTGTGGTGAATTTCAGTTGTTAAACCGTACTATGCCATATCGTGCATTGTTTTATCATACGGTTGATACGGTATCATGCCTGGATAGTGAGAAAGAGCTATGCATTTTGCCTTTATGTATATAGTTGCATCTTTTTTTACATGTTGGGATGCTGTACAGTTTTCCCTGTTGACCGCTTCTGTTGTTGTGAAATAATTTTATGTTTAGACCAAGTAGAACAACATTTTACAAAGTATAGTAATATATTTTAAGCTCAACATTAAAAAAGGTAGATACCACTCCAGTGTTTTTCTGTTAAATATGATTGGGTAACATTACTGAACGAATTTGACTGAAATACCTATAAATGGGCCCTTATTGTACTTACTCAACTTTTCTGAGCCTTTTACCATGATATCATTTTTACTCCTCAAAAATATAGTTGTATTTTGCTGAAGGGTTGACCTCCTCAGGAGCTGAAAATACTTGGCTTCATCTCTCTACTTAGATGGGTGAAGTGACCCCACCTTTCTACCACTTTTCATTTTTTGCATTGGCTGTGGTAGCGATGTGGGTGTTGCCAGTAGAGGGGGTTATATGAACATGCATTTAATCTGGATTTTAACCAAAAAAATCCCCAAAAGAAGACATTTTAAGTTAATATTGCAAAAAAAAAATTTATGTAATCTAATTCTCAAGCAAAAGCATATGGCACCATGGATTCTGACCACAGTAAAAGCTAAAAATGAACCACCTTGCCCTCTTTTTAATGGCACACTATCCTAAGCTTATTGACTGTAGCCAATGGCATCATATTTAACAGAAAAATATAAACAATTTTCCTTCTTTCAGAATTTTTTTTTTTAGTGGTTTTCTTCATTTTCTTTACTCCACAGCATGTCAGCACTACGCATTTTAAAGCAAGATAAAAGACAGACATAAATCAAAACAGTCACTCCTCAAAGCCTCTCTTTGAAGTGAAAATGTGTCTCCTACTAAACTGAAGTAATTTACTGTTTACATTACCTTCCCCATTCACCGGTCGACAACAATGTGCCTACTATTGTTTATCACCATTTCTATGCTGTGCTCATGATACAAAAACTATGAAATGTAAACTGTTTTGTATGAAGCGTTGTCTAATGACTTCTACCTGTTTACTATGAGTCACACTGAAGGGACTCTTGTGCTTTATCAAACAGATAGCTGTGATTATGTGCATGTTGAAGCAGCTCTCACTCCAGTTTGCCTCTTACTGCAGCCATTCAGTGCATGGCAGAAATGTATTTAATTATAAAGGCCTAGAAAAATGTATTTGGTAAATGGTCCAGTAGGTTATGTTGATGTGAGAGTAGAACATTCTAAAGGTCTAAACTGAGCTGGAGTCGGGGCAACGTTCACCAATAGAATCTGATCCTGAAGTGTCAAAAAGCTTTGGTGTGTTTTATGGGTAAACTTGAGTGAAAAGATGTTCAATCATGCTTGGGCCAGTACAGGGTGTGTTAAGCCATAATATGTATATACAGTCATTAACCCAATCAAAAACAAAAATGATCAAGTTCAATATTTATGGATTTTCTGCTGAGAGAATTATACCCTGTACAATAGTACTGGACAAACAAATCAGATGTAGGATATGTAGCTCATGTACAATGACAAATGAGATTGGTCTGTTGCCCCAGGTAACCACAGGTGTTAGTGAAAACTATACCTCGAGTGAGTGCTGCACATAAAAGCAGAAAGAGGATCTGTGTTTGAAATATTGATGAGGCTATTCATTTTTTATAGGATCCAGGAGGAAGTGTTTCTTATACTGTATGTATGTCTCCTTGCTTTTTATTTTTCTGTCATGCTTGTTCATGCGCTGCATTTAGTGTCCTGTCCTTACCAAAATTGCACCACCTTTCAAGTCCAAATACTGTACTTGCTCGCTCTTTTTCACGTTATCTGAATTACTTTCATGACACAGACCAGAGGCAAGCTGCATTCTGACAACATACTGTCTCAAAGTGTGTCACCCACTGTGAAACTCAAGTGGCACCCGCTAAGCTCTTAACATCTTTAAAAACTGCTCAAATGCTTTGCTTTTCCTTGTCTGTACATGTGGAAACATTGGTCAGATGTGTAGAGAACTATAGAGGGCTTTCTCTTTGTTAGCATTGTGCTGTATATTTCCAAACTGTAGTGCCTGTCCATCTGCAACAATAAAAGATGTCATCTGAAAAATCAAAAATAATTGTCTATTTGTGTATAAACATAATAATGGACATTAATCAGACATAAGGTTACATAACAGTTGAAGTGAGGGATCTTTGGAAGCTTGAGAATATAATCGTTAGTCGGAATCATGTGACATACTGGACTCTTCCACTAGAGGTCACTGTTACTTTTCTCACTCATGTTTGAGAGGGATCTGGCTGCAGACTCATGGGCTCCACCACCACGTACCTTCTCTGCAGCCTCCACCACCTTGTACCTATCTCCACTGTCATGTACCAAAAACAAAAGGCGGACATTTTGGCAAAAGATCGTGCTGCGAGGTTTACTTATTTATTATTAACAGCACATTTTAGATTACAAAAGACTAGATAATACAATATGTATATAATTTTTTTTTTCTAAATCCCAGTCTTTCTAGTGGTAATTAACAGTAGATTAAAAATCAATTGCTCTATGCACATTTTGTTTTGTAATGTGTTAAAATGCTTAAGCAATAATCTAGACATTCTAGGTTCAAGTCTCAGAGATATGTTTAATTTTTGGATTTCAGTATGGAGTGTATAGTACGACTGCAAAGGTTTAATTGAAAATACTTCTATATTATTATATATATATTTTTATTATCTATATGATTCTTTTAATGTATAATATATTAAATTGTTTAATTATTGCAAAGACAATATTTAAATCCATTTACACGGTGGAGGTAGCCTACGTGACGGTGGTGGTGCATGGTGGTGGTGCATGGTGGTGGAGCCTGCGGATCCTCTTGTGTTCAACATTAACCCCACAGTTTGCCATACATCGTTTTTCATTTATCAAATTACTCACGCCTATGCCTCCAACATGTCCCCCTGTGTACATAACATCATTGTTTGTTAACTGATACTTCTTACATTTGTTTTTGTTGCAGTTACATATATGACTCAGTATTAAATGTGTGTTCTGGTACTTGGTTATTATAGTCTAAATATATAATTACAGGTCTAGGAACAGTATATACTTATGAACAAAAATAAGTGGATACTTTTTCTTTTCTTATTTTCATGCAAATTACCATAAGTCAGTGAGTCACCGGCCGCAGGAACTGTCTAAATAACAGGCCTAGTCATCTCTGCCAGGTGGATGTTCAAACCAAACAATAGTTTTGAAGGAAGTGGGTGTGTCATAATTATTACTACAGTGGCAATTCATTAAGTAGACCTTTGTACTTAATAAAGTGGCTCCCGGTGTGGTCCACTACTGCTTTCTGCCATGATTTAAGGTGATAATATATTTACATTTAGATATAGTTATCTGCAGACCTTGCTTGAGACTAGAGGCAGTTTGGGTTTGTGATGCATTTACTTAAGACTAGCCACTCACTGTTTCCATTCTCTGCTAGAGACTGTTGCATAAGAAAACCCCAATAGAAATATTCTGATCAGCTCATCTGACACCTACAAAGATGCCATATTCAAAGTCACTTGAATCATCTTTCTTCTCTGTTTTGAACTTCAACAAGCATGTCTTAAACATGTCAACATAGAGTTACTGCCTTGTGATTGGCTGCCTGCTCGCCTATATAAGTAGGTGAGCCACTCTACCTAATAAAGTGGCCAGTGAGTGTACATGCTCATTAAAAAAATTCACAGTAATAGTAAAAAATATAATATTCTATGAAATTGTGCCTCCTGAATCATAGCACACTACTGGCCTTTTGTGTGGGTTAAGGGAATATTTGTTTTATTGGTAGATAACAATAAACGCTAGTGTTGACACAAATGCATATTACGCACTGACACAGGCAAGATTGGTAATGCGATAGTTTGATTTAATAAGTGTTTAATGGTTGTAAATTCACACCTTTGTACTTAGCCAAAGACAGCAGGCAGATACTCATCATTCAATATAAAATTTAATCAAGCCTGAAAGTCCCTCAGGCACAGCTTAAAACAAACAAGTATAAAAGATCTACAATAGAAAATAGAAAAAGGCTTGGGCTCCTCAACAGGGACTGTGTATGACGGAAACCCAAAGAAAACACAAAATATTACTTTATATTTTTTTTTATAAGAAAAAAAGTGCCCAGTTTTGTGGTTGTCAAGAGAGTTCTGACTCTGACAACCTGGACCAAACCAAAAAATAAAGCAACAATCATAACCACAATTTTGACTCTTGCAGAACTGGCTCTAAAACAAACAGAGGCCTTGGCCGAGATGCAACGCAGCGATAAAGACAAAACAAATGGCTGTGGGCCATGTTCCTGACACTCGGATGTAAGTAACTGCATCTGGAAGTTCATTTGCATAGATATTGATTTGAGCTTTTATTTATTTTTGTATTTAACTACTAATGCCCCAAGGACCAAATCGTTTTGTCTTTTTACTCACTTAAGCACAGGTATTCCTTCATAATAGTCAGCAGAAATGTATGGATAAGGGATCGTTCAGAAAGCTCAATATGTTTTTCTTAAACATATGAAAAACAATTATATTTTCAGTGATCTGATATGAGTTGAGGTGTATATTATTAACTAAAGACAAAGTGGTCTGATGATTAGTGTTCCTTCAAGCAAAACTCAACAATATACTTTCTAACATAGTTCTTACTTCTGAGATCATTTTTTGTCCTTTATTTTTTTAAACGTCATAATTCCTCCATCTCCTGCAGTGAAATTGGGTAGGTCAGTGCATTCTTCAGGTGACTTTCCACCCTATTTACCCCCCCCAAAAGTCTTTTCATATTGTTTGTCTTCCTCACACTGGATGGACAAACTGGTACACAAGTCTCTGAGATATGTCAGGTTTTCGGATGATGCCCTTCTTGTAGTACTGGCGAATGGATCGGCTCAGCTTGTCATAGTTCATGGCGGGTCGATTCTTCCTCAGACCCCACAGCCTGGCCACGTGAGCAGAGTCTTCAATTTTGAAGATACCTGGTAGAAAATAATACCTATATTACAAAAACGGTTTTCGACAAACTAAAATAAACACAATTGGATGTACCTTTTTCTTTGTTGAGCCAACGGATACAACGTCCATAGTTGTGAGGTTTTAGCAGGAGCTCTCTGAGAAATTGCCACAAGTGAATGGGCTGTCCTGAACAAGAGGAATCTGCTTCAGACCACAGCTCTTCAGTTCCTGTATGAAAAAGATACAAACTAATTATAAATCATTAGCATTAACAAGAAATTTTACAGTGATTATCCCCATAGACATTTCCTAACCACAAATAAAAAAACAGATAGTGCATACCTGTTATTTTGGTTTCTCCCAATGAACATCGTTCTTTCATCAACGCAGCTATGGGCAAAAGGAAAAGATTAAATTAAAAAAAATATTTACAGTGTAATGTATCCAGCTGCAAAACATTATAGTGTTTATAATGTTTCATACCAGATTTCCATATATCCAGATGAGCATGTAGAGTATCTCCACAGTGAGGTGAACATTGGCGAAACTCCTCCTCGCTCATGGCACACAGATCTTTTCCTGTCAGCTCCTGGAAGGCTTTTCCTGCGTGAGGCAACCGGTAAAGATGCTCCGTCCACAGAAGCCATTTCTGGACATCACTTGTATTCCACTCAAAAGGGTCTGTTTTAGAAAAAAAAAGGCGAAACTAGCAGCTGTGGTCACTTAGATTATGGTTATGGCTGTGATGAAAGTAGTACATTATGATTATCAGAAGACTGGAGTTTCAATGTGTTTATGACATCGAAAAGAGCCTCACAATGCCTATTGCTTTCTTTGTTTACTTTAGCTGCGGGAAAGACCTCACCCTTAAGACTTGTGTACACATCTATTGGCAGGGCCTTTACGGTTACAGAGCGACCGAATGCATGCAAAGGTCGGGATTAAACAGATCCTGGTGCTGACAAATATGGCTGTCGTCAGTAAGAGTAAGATTCAAAAGATCAGTAATGTTTCTCAAGCCGTGCCAGATACTCTCCCAATGATTCAGTAGCTTTTGTACTTTTAATATATTTGCATAATGAATGACAGACAGAATGTTTGACTCATTATACAAACTTCCACTAGTCCACTATGTTTGGAAAAATTCATGTGAGATATTTAATTAATATTAATTAGATACTCATTTCAAACAGTATTGACACCAGTCGTGACGTCTTTACCTTCAAAGTTAAACCTCTCCTAGTTAATAGAGCTGCAGTTTTAAATATTTTGCCGAACCTTATTGTGCTTGAGACAAAATTCTAGGCCATCTATGTTTCCTGTGTTTTGTGAAAAGAAATGTTCATGGAATTAAATCAAATAAATGTATCCATAATCCATAAATAGGGTGACCCAAAGTAGTAAAAAATAATAATAATAATGAAGTGAAAGTCGATGCTTCTTGCACATCAGGTTAACATCTATTTATAGCTGATATCAGTCAATCTTGAATATCGGTCCATACTAATGTGCACCCATATATACATATAAATCATCAGTAAAAATGGTGAAAAAAATTATATCAAATGGCAGGTTTTTTCCTTAGCATCTCAATCGGGTTTGAATTTATGGTATTGTGACAGCGGTAAAGATTACCTGGGGTGATGTTGAGCAGTTTGCAGGCTGTTTCTATGTCTTTGAGGACCTCTCCCAACACCATGCTCTGGACTTGCTCTAGAGATCGCTCTTCTTCTTGCTCTTCTACTCCACAAGGGGACAGTCCCTGTTCCTGGCTGTCTATGATAGGACACTGCTCCGGCTCTTCTCTCAGCTCCATAACATTCATAGATCCCGTTGATGTCGGCGAGACCTCGGACACTTTGACCAAACATGTGGCATCTTCTGTAAGCAGCGTGTCGAAGCAGGACAGGTACAAGCTAGGTATGTTACGTTCCATACTGTCTATATTTGCCTTGCTGGTGTCCTCCACTTCCCATGGGGCTTCTTGACACCTGGAGCACTCCAAATGAGTTAGACAATCATCTGCCATCGCCATCGGGGACCCATACACCGGACCGTCTGCTAAACTGCTTTGACAGGATTTTGACATAACCTGCCAAAATAATCAAAAAGATAATTAATTTTCTTCTTACAAAAGTTGTTACATTGCCTGTTAGGGGTTAACTGCATTACTCAAAAATCTCTAGATGTGAAGCCACGATGCCACTAAGATGAACTGAGGGACTAGTGCTGTTTGCTGTCCTTTAAGTTATCCCAAATCCTAATAGAAATCACCCTTTAAGAGAGTTATAACACACCCAGCATTTAAAGGCATGATGCAAAATGAATCGGATTGAGTCTCTTACTTAAGGGTCATTTCCCCAGAATAGCTTAACTCTCCAGGGTAGGTGACTTGCATTGACCAGCTAGACTTTCAAGGTACCGTGACTGCAGCCTTCTGTCTCCACTGTCAGCTGGGGGCTTTTTTAATCAAAGTGAAGTTAGATAATGTAGTGGTAGTGTTGTGTGTTTAAATGTCCAGGAAATAGCCATTAGAAGTGCTGGTTTATAGACGTCAGCTGGGCCACAAATGTTGTAATCTCAGGGTAAACGGCAATATGGCACCCGTGTTGTGTGCTCGCCACAGCTGGCATATGTGAAGGCACACGGCTGTAACAAACCTGGTTATCAGTGGCTTTGTCCTGAGCAGTAAAACTGATTTTGGACTCACAAAACACATGTTCAGGGAGAAAAAAGTTTGGTTAAACTTTTGAGGTAATTTTTTGCACTTAGTTGACCTTTTTGGTTTAGTTTGTAGATATATAAGGTTTACAAAACTTATAATCTATACTAAAAATTTGTATTTTTTCCCCCCATTGCCTGTTCTGTAATAATCAGATTACATAAAAAAAACTGAATATAAAACCAGTCTTATTCCTTGATCATCTCATCTGAGTCTTGGGCAAAGTTAAATGAGTTGTATGACCTGCTCCCTAAAAAGATTCCTCTTTGGGTCTTTGGTGTGCTCAACCCCCCACTGTAAAACCTCTTCCCAGTCTGTCTTTTATTTCCAGATTTCTCGTAAACCTTGGTCCACACTTTCTTTGACTGCATCAGGAGTCAGATAAAAAGCCAGAGGTATCCCGGCCCGACTATGGTGTGTCAACTTCGCTCTGTAACAGCTTGCACTAAGCCCATTAGCAAAGCAAATTTAGCCATATTACCTTCCTCCAAAAAGGAAGAGGGGGCACAAAAAAGACACAAACACATTCCCCCACAGAGAAGGATTAAGGAACCGACTGATCTCTAAATGAGTTTGGTCAAGACGATGATATTCATTTCAGGGGCATTAGAGCTTGCTCCATTTACTCAGCCTTTGACACTAGTGGTAAAGGGCCTGCTCTATCCAAGGCATCTACTACCCTGGGAAACATATTTCTTACTCTCGTTTGGAACAAGGAAGGGATTATTTATGCTTATAGAGAGTTAAATTATACTTAAACATATAAAAAAAAAGGTATACAGTATTTGGGTTGGGCAACATTGTATTAGTATGTATTAGTAGTATGAATATATTTTGAGTTTTCAGTGGCAAGACATGTTTTCAGTTTTGATCATATTTATTAGCCTATATTGTAAGTTGTGGTCAAACTGCAAACTGTTTTGACGCTGCAAAATAAGATAACAAAAAATAACTCAAATTCAAAAACACAATAAAATATCCGGTCGAATAATCAAAAGAAAGTGACATTGAAAGAAGTTTTTTTATTTATTCACTGGTATCATGAGATTTAGAACATTTATATCAAGTAAAAAAGATACAGTATTTAGAATATCAACCAGCTATATGCTTTATACTTTTTAAAAATTGTTATTGAATACAATTGAAGACCTAAGCTAAAAATTTACCAAAGGTTTGACCAAAAGTTTATTTTTAGGTTAATGTGTAGTAATTAAATAAACCAAAACGTCTGCTACATCACAAGTGCATTCAGTCTGACACAGAAAGGTCATTTGGGGGAAAAGGGTCTTAGAGTGACCAATTGTCTGAAAGTGGTCTACCCTTCAAAAAGCCATGTTTGAGAAGTGTGCACATCCAGGCGTGACTGTTTGCCATGTGAGAGTCAAAGGGAGATTATTTTTTTTCTTTGTATTGTTTCTCATGGGAATAAGGAAGCCATGGTAAAAAGGTTTTACTCACACAAATTACTTTTATGATATTTGTATTGGTTGTTGGAGGATACTGCCAGCATTATTAATATTATTATTATTTATTTATTTGATAAGGGACCATGTACAATTTTAAACATACCTTTTATCTCACAGTTTGGCAATGAACCTTGTCCATCCACTACAATGACTTTGCAAATGTTATTTTTATCTCTTATTTTCTGACTTAACTTAACTTATAATGAAATATAAAAAGTGAATTTTAAGTCAAGCCATAAATAGTTAAAATCACAACAGAATTTCTTTTTTCCAATTTAACCAGAGGAAGCCAACAGAAGAAGGATGCTGCAATTCAATATTTTTCATCTATGAGAAAATGCATGTGCTTAGTTGGAGAAGTATTCCTACGAGTATTAAGGTACATTTTACATTGAGAAACACATCACTTAAATTGTATAAAGTTGTATTCTTACCAATGTGACGATGCTCTGCTGGATACAGACAGGAAAGTGAAGATGCTGCCCCCCCCTTGATCCTGGTTTTGGTTTCTTATTGCAGACTTGACTGAATGAGGGCAAACTTAGTGCTATCTGAAACAAAATGTATTTCCACTGATGACTGTCTCCAAGTGCTGAGACTTTGTTGGAGAATTACACTTAACCTATGCACACAGCCTAAAGCACAACTGCAAACTAATCTCCAAGTGAAAGCACCTGCTGGGGGTGTACACTGTTGGCAGCAGCAAGAGCCAGCCAGGAAGGTGGAGAGAGCAAAGGAATTCACTGCAATTTGTATTTATAGGGTTCCCATGTTTACTTATGCACACAGCCATGATGGTGCGTGGAGCTCATACCTCCCTCCTTGGTCCACAACAGGTCAGCCAGTTTATCTCAGCACAGAGGCTATTATAATTACTGCTAATGGACAAAATACTAGACATTTTTTATTAGCTGCTCCATTTTGGTTACAGGTCACAAAATAGCACTCAATAGAAAAAAAAACTAGTAATATAGTAATATGAATATAGAATGCTAAAATTTTAAACTTAGGGGATTTTGAATGTAGCTGTAGCATGCTAGGTCGTTTGGTGCTTAACCTGTTAACCTTAATCTGTTTATAGCTTTGTTGCTAAATGCTAATGCCAGAGATTTGTTTATAGCTCGAAGATAGCAAGGTAAATCATATTATATTTAGTAGTTTAGCCTTAGTAGGTTTTATAGTAAACTACAATTACAGATGAGTCAGTGTGTTACTGGCTGTTTCTATATATTTTTTTACATACCTAGCTGAGCGTAGCTCAATGTCCCAAAGTGACAAAATAAAAAAAATTAAAATAAAAAAGTGACAAAATTGTGAAATGCTCAGTGACAATTACAATTATAATTTCAGATATTTTGCTATTTCTAACATGGCATTTTTATTGTGTGTTAAATACAGTATAGGCTTATGTTTTCTTATCATGACTACACAGACCTTTTCTGTTTAGGTGAATCACTCTGCAGTGCCACAGAAAGCCCAGACGACAGACTAAAATCAGGTATGGTTTCAAACTTCGCACACTATTCAGTTCTTTTGATCAGTTGTAGTTCCTACAGTCCAGCAGCTAGTGCAAGTGTCCTGGTGAAAACATCAGACCAATCAATGTGTAGAAGGGCACAGTGTGGTGACTATTTTCTGCTGATTGTTTTGTGTTTCATTTCACTGTTATTCTTATCTTTTCTTTCTAATCTAACTTTTTATTGTAAATGGGTACTCAGCTGATAACCAATGTAAAGTCTTTTGCTCTTTTTTGTTCTAATGAATGGCATTTTTATATATTTTGTTGTGAGAGCAGTGAGTTTGATAGGGTTATCCGCAATGAAAAGAATAATTGTAATGTTTACACCAATTACGTCAAGAAGCAGTTTGTGGACACACCAGTTCAAACCGTGACCATTGTTAGCCTGGCTGCTTCAACATGAAATTATACTATTATATTCTGTTTTCTTATAAACTGTCTCATATTAGGGTTCTGTTTGATGCACTTGCTGCATTTGCATGCTAATTGAACACCACAATTATACATAATTAAACAGCACTGTAATTAAATGCAATGCCACTTGGTCATAAAAATAATAATAGATATCTTGTACAACGGAACATACGGAACATCTAGTTATTGTTTAAATTCCTCCCATGAACTGGAGCCATTAATATTTTGGCATCATTTGCTTCATTGATCAATCTACCCAATTTGCATAGCAGTTCTCAATGGTTCCCAAAGTGAGGTCCGAGCCCCCTGGGGGTCCGTCAAGGTCCTGCAGTGGGGCCTTAAGAGCCCCTACATCATGTCTTTGTAGAATTTTTGGATATTGGAGAGGGTCGCGGCTCAAAGGTGGATATGAACACAAAGCTTCAGTTGATCGGCTGTAAAGCTCTGAGTGATGATTGTGACCACTTAGTAAAAAGTGTAGTCAGTAAAATATCAAGGACCTTTGAAGTGCCTTTTCTGAATGAATGCTTTACATTGTGCATTGTCCTGAATTCAAATCACTATTGTAAATATTTAAAACACTGACAGCAGTTATCTGAATACATATGTACGTGCTCCTGTACACCTGAATGACATTTTCTCAACAGTGCATAACATACTGAAACTTCATTTATTTACTTCCTCTTGAAAACCATAACAGTAATATCTAGGCTCAATTTCCTTGTGACCAGCTTCTTGGATGTGAGCCAAGGTATTGTGTTGCTAGTTAACAAAAATATGTGTAAATTTGCTGATAGTTTATAAAAGTCACAGTCAAAGAAACTATAAAAAATGTGTAGAAAATGACACAAATAGTGAGATGCACATTACACATGAGCTGCTTATTGGATGCTGTAAACAGAGTGGCAATAGCATTATGTCTAACTTTTGTTCAAAAACAGGTAACTGTCCTGTTGTGAGATGAGCCCTTGTGAAGCGGACTTTCTCAATGTTGCCCATCGCCTGTTGAATGCTCCTCTGTCCTTGCATGACTCTAGGTAGGTACTGTTACATAGTTTTTATGCAAAATAGCTGGCACAGTCCTACACATCAACTCTAAGCTGTCACAGTTGGAGATAGTCCACTGTTCATAATCTACAAGATCTAATGTGTTGCACCTGTGTGGTGGATAATGCCAACACTGATCTGGGTTTGTCCATGATCCTGGTTTGTGTTTCTTGGTCTATCACTAAAGGTCATGTATCAACAGAATATACGCAAATCTTTTCTATTTGTGTTCACACTGTGTTAAAAAATAATTAATCTAGCCTAATTGAACAGCAGTAACACAATGTCTGGGCCGAGGATGCAAATTTTAAGATGATGATGTAAGTATGCGTTGCATGACTAGACCTGCCTACTCACTCCTCTGTGAATGAATCAGTTACAGTTCCCAACAAATGGCAGAGACCAACAGACTGACTAACCTGGAGATTTTTGAGTCAAAGTAGCAAAAAGATGGTAACAGTAACAGCATTGTCAACATTATGGGCTGGAGTGGAGTTCTGTCATAAATCTGTCATATGCAAAATTAGTTAAAGAGACGTACATGCTGTTTGTGGATGTTTACAGATTTGTGACTCAATGAAAATATTATCAGCTTAAATCCCCCAGCAGAGTGCCTTCAAGGCAAACGTCTCCCAAATGCAGATGTTATCTGCTTCTTTTTGTTTTTTGTGAAAATGGCATGAAATTAGCATTTGTAACTTTGTGTTTTGAAGTTTATTCAAGATTCAAGATTCCATTACCAAATATTTATTCAATATATTAATATAGTAATATTAGGGCTGGGAATCACAGGATATCTCATGATTTGAAACATGGCTCATGGTAGTGATAATTTAACAATATAGCGACACTGCAGTAATTGATTTCACATGATAACCATACAGTTTTAAAACTGTTTTCCAATAAATGGATAATCCTTTTTTATAAAATACAGTTAATTATGTTGGCGAATTGCTGGATCAGTTTCAACTTTTGCACACAGGTACATATCATAAAGACGCCAAACTATATTGATTTGGGTGCTTCTACTATGAATATTAGTTAAGTATTTAATTAATTACTGCCCAAAACTGTGAACACAATAACTCAAAAAGTCTTTGCTGGATCTTTTTCAACTGTTGCACACAGGTACATATCATGAAGATGCAGAACTGGATTGAGTTTGGTACTTCTACGATTCATGACAATTAAATAAT